>JAKVQF020000931.1:0-90622 GCA_023091115.2 Trypanosomatidae sp. Fi-14 | reverse complement strand
ACGTAAATGCAACGCTCACGGCAGAAGTGTGGACAGTATGCAGTAACACACACACGACTAGCGTGCAAATTACAGTTGCTCGCTCTCTGCATACAGGTATGTGTGTGTGTGTGTGTGTGCGCAAGACAAAGTTTGTTGCACAGCAACGTACATGCACTAACCGTCACACACAAAGACAGTCACAGTGTTCATAAGCACGTGTGTGTGTGTGTGTGTGCATTAATTTGTTTCCTAGGATGTCACTGACACTGTGCTAGCCTACTCGATGTATTCGGACGGAATGCGCAATACATTGACGAGGAATGTAACGACACGACGTTCACACTTGCCCTGCATAATGATGATGCGTGGGTTCTCCTGTCCATTCTTCAGTCGCGCCGGCGCGTCAAGCGCACAGTCAACGGTGCCGCCAACATTTAGCTCCGTCGCCAGACAGCGGCACACCTCATCAAGATTGTAGCCATACTGCTCGAGGTTGATGACACGAGTGACAAAATGGCCCCCGCTCTTGCGCACCGACACATGCACCGGCATTAGACGCCGCACGCTCACCGTCTTGTGCACCTTGGTGACGGGATGGCACAGTTCGACGATTGTGTTCCGACGAAATACATTCATGATGCGCTGCACGAGCGTCTCGTCGTCGCGGCAGTCGACTGCGCTGACGTGCGACAGCACGCCGTCCATTTGGACCCATTTCCGCGTGCTCCACGTGTAGCCGTAACTCTTGACCCTGTGCCACGGTGCGTCATAGACATAGTGATAACAAAGCTCGTACTTGTCAATGTATGCGTTTAAATTGCGTATAACACGCTCCGTCAGCTCCTCCTCGTCGCCCTCCATCGCAAGCTCAGGGTCGTGTACGTTGACTATAGGGCATCGACTGTGGTCGACAGGGTGCGTAGGAGACACGTCCGTGTCGCCGCACAGCAGCAGGCGCGCCAGGTCTTCTGTCATGCGATCACCTGGACGCATCAACGTGTATATGCGCCTCACGACAAGGAGCGTGACAGGATACTTGCTCATGTACGCCGCCGCACTTGCCATGTCGTCCTCGCCATTTACGCCATCCTGCCGCACTGCTTTCTTGCCATGTGAGGCGGCGCAAGACGGCGGCGGTGGCGGTGCGTACTTGCGTCGATGCTCGTCGAGCAGCGCATGCTTGCGCGCCACACTCGTCACCATGCACGGACGCGACTGCTTGACACGCAGCGATACAAGTGAGTGCTGCGACGCGACATATGCCTGCGCCGACTTGTACTGCGTCTTCTTGAAGCCATGCAGCGACTTTGCACGCGCACTCGTCTGCGGTCGGGCGGCCCAGAAGAGGCCCATAAACTGGTCGAGTGTGATCGGCATCGCCATCGACACGCACCGCAGCACCGCCTCACACAAGCAATACTGCAACACCTCCTCGTCGCTCGCAAACATGTCCTCGACCGCCACAGCCTTGCTCGCCGCCGGCGCATCGCTCGTCGTCCCCTTCGCATCACCGCCATCCGCGTCCTTGTCCTCGTCGTCTTTGTCGTCTTCAGGGTCATCTTTCGTCTTGTTGTCGTCATTGCTTGCCATCGTCTGCGGCGCCGTGCACGCGTACACGGCAAATACGTTGTGCGGCAGTGAGCCAGGCCATGCCGCAACATGGGCTTGCCACAACTTGTCGCCCACGCAATGCAGCACCGTCACACCGACACCATTACACGCACACGACGCGAGAGCCTGTGTGGCGAGGCCGACGGCAAACGGCACACTGCACGTCGTCGATGTCGTCGCTATCGCGATGAGTGCCGCCATGTTCTCCGTCACAGCGCGCCGCGCCGCCGCGCTTTCGTGCTCTGCTGCCGCGCCGGTGTCGTTGTTGTTGCATGCCTCGTGCGGCACAAGCTGCGTGCACACGTGCGTATCGACCACGCCCGGCATCATCAGCGACGCGCCACCGAGCAATGCACGCGCCGTGACGGGGTGGCAGCGCACGAGCACGTGTGGCACTGCCGCGCTGCCCTCCTCGCCTGCTTGCGTCGGTGGCGACGACGTGGCAGCGTGCGTCTCGCTTGCCTCGCTGCGCTGATGCTGCGCGTAGGCTAGCAGGAAGAAGAGCGTCGGCAACAGCCGTGTGTCATCGTCCTGGACAGCGGCGGTGCTGCGGCAGCCACTGGGCGGCTTGTCGAGCGCACAGGTGAAGAAGAGCGGCACACCCAGGAAGAGGTACACGGTAGCCTCCGCGCCTGTGCTGCTGTGCCAGCACTGCATCTGCGGCGCCATCGCACCCACCGCCTTCGCATCGTTGCACCACAAATCAAGCAACACCGCCGCTGACGCGCCGTACGCCGCCACAACGCGCTCGCGCAGCTTGCTTAGCGTGCGTCGCGGCACGGCGTGGCTCGTCTTGCCGCACTTGGCCTTGTGGAACATGATGACAACAACTACACACGCACACACACACGCACAAGGATGCGTAAGAGCAAAACAAGAAGCATAGTGCATGTACACACAAACACTGTCACACTCGACAATGTTTGTGCGCAAATGCGCATTCGCTCTTCTTGTGACATTGTGCTTGACTCTTCCTCTCTTGTATACATCATCATCATCACCTTGTTGTCATGCCTGCCGCTTTGCGCCACGCCGTGCGCGTGTGCTGTGGCGCTGTTGTGCCGTGGTCGTCGCCGCGTTGTACGCCCGTGAGGCGAGCACGCGCGCGAGTGCGTCGAGCAGCTCCTGCGGCATGTCGTCCGCATTGTCACCGACCCACAGCGTGTGCAACGTGCTGTTGTATGCGGCGGGGTCTGCCGCCGCTGGCGGTGACGAGGCTGCAGGTACCGCTGGCACTGCTGTTGCGTCGCGCGTCGTCGCTTGCGTGCTCACTGCGCCACAGACGTGCTGCACGTGTGGCGGTAGCAGCGCCGCCGCGCCTGGCGCAAGCGCGTCGAGCAGCATGTACACGCCGCGCGCAGTGAGGCGGTTGCTGCGCACATTCAGCGTCCGCGTCCGCGACGCGCAGCGCAGCGCCGTGGCTAGCGCGTGCGCGCCAACATCGCTCACGTCGTTGGCCGCGAGGTGCAGCGACTCGAGCTGGCCGAGCGCCGACGCCGCGGCTGCGGCGCCCGCGTCGCCAATGTGGCAGCCGGTGACGTTCAAGTGGCGCAGGGCGCGTGTGCGGGCGATGCAGGCAAAGAAGGCGCACGCGCCACGCTCGCCCATCTCGCAGCCGCTGCAGTCGAGGTGTGTGACGTGACGGTCGCAAATGAGGCGGCGTGCAAGCTGTACACACGCCTCGGCACTGAAGCGTGCGCCTGCGAGGCTGATGGTCAAGCCTGGCACGCTGCCGCCGTGCTGCTGCAGCTGCAGCTGCTCCTCCTGCTGCTGACGTCGTAGCTCGCTTGGCAAGTAGCGATAGCCAGCGGCAGCGGCACGCGTGGGGTTGCTCGCCGTCGCGCGCGCCGCCGCCGCCGTGGCGTCGTCAAGCCACTGCAACACACCCTCCATGCACGCAAAACAATGTGTAGTGTGTGTTGTGTGTGTGTTGCTTGTCATGTGATGAACAACAACTCTTGTCATGCATACATCACCACACAGTTTCGCAGACACTTACACAATGACAACACAAGAGGCCAGTGACGCGGCGCTGGCGGCGCAGCTGCAAGCACAATTCGACAGCGAGGCGAGGCGCGCGAGCGCTGCTGCAGACACGGCAGCGACGGCAACGGGTGCAGCGCCAGCGGCCGCCCTGGCGTGTCCCGCATGCACCTTTGTCAACGCGCCCGTCGATCAGCGAGGCCACCCGCGCCGTCGCTGCGTGCAGTGTGGCACCGCGTTGCGCAGCCAGGGCGGTACGGCGTCACACGACGATGACAGCGACGCAGAGAGCGGTGACGACAGCGCCACAGGTGGCGACGGCGAAGACACAGCGACGGGGGCTGCTGCGGCAACGCGTGTGTGTGGCGTGTGCCACACGACAAACCGCATACCCGACGTGCAAGCAGACGCGATGCTTTGCGGGGCGTGCCACCACAAGCTGCTCCTCTTGCGACAACCAGCGCGTCCAGGCAACGGCGACGCCATGTGCGCAGCAGGCAGTACACACGAGGCGACGACGACGGCAGCGCGGACGGTGCAGGTGCGTTGTGGCAGCTGCAATGCCATCAACGCAGTGCGCTGCGAGCGCGGCGCGCGTGAGGTGCAGTTTGTCTGTGGCGCGTGCGAGACGACGAACGAGGTGGCGATCGAGTAGCAGGTAACGTGATGTGTGTATGTGTAAGATGCGCGTACTTGCGTGTAGTGACTACCGAGTGTATGTGTGTGCGGATGCTAGCGATGACATCGTATACATGCATAGTATGCAGGCGCATGTGCGCACTCTTGTAGCATTGCGTCGCTATCCCCTTCCTTGTTGTGCGACTAGTGTAGTGTACATACCTGTAAGCGCACACCAGCATGTTGCGCACGACGTCGCTGAGTCTGCTTGCGCGGCCGGCGCCAGCGTACTACATTGGCTTGCGGCCCACGCCGAAGCGCAGCAGTGTCGGTGGACAGTTCAAGCTCGCGACGAACCACTACGCGCGGTCGGTGTGGTGGCGACGACACTACTACTCGCGTGCGCCGTTTGCCATTTGCAAGCACACGGAGATGCCACGCATCTTGCTTGACCGCTCGCTGTGGCGCTCGACGTGGTCGCTGCGCGTGAACTTGCCCGAGATGAACCGCTGGGAGCGCGTGGTCAACAGCTGGCGCGTCACCGAGGACCGCTGGGCTCTCGTTGAGGAGGACGGCGTCATGCACCGGGTCAACTGGAAGATGTACTGCGAGCGACTCGAGAGCGAGCTGCAGGGTGCGCGCGACGCGCTGCCGCAGTTCGCCCTTCTCATGCGCGCCGTGCCGTCAACATGGAAGAAGCTCGATGTGGAGCTGAGCGTGCTGCGCAACTTGTCGGTGCGCGAGGCGATGGCGCAGTGCAAGTTGTCGATGCGCAAGGGCCACATGATCGTCTTCCGCGCGCTCGAGATGGCGTTGCAGGGCGCAGACGGCAAGGGGCTCGACAAGGAGCGGTTGCGCATCGCCTCGCTGACGTGCTGGCCGGGGCCATGCGACAAGCAGATCGACATACGCAGTCGAGGCTACTATGCGTGGAAGACGAAGAGGTCGTCGCACTTGCTCGTCATCGTCGCGGAGGATCCTGACATGGTGTTGCCCGACCGCAGCGCCATACCGTACGCATCACTCGTCACAATGAAGCGTGCCGGCCTCGCCGTCGAGCCGACGCTACTCGACGTCCCTGCCATCACTGCCGAGGGCATCTAACGTGTCGCGTGCATGTGTGTGTGTGTGTGTGTGTGCGTGAGTATGCACACGTTCCTGCGTGTGCGTGTATGTGTGCTTTACGCTTATGTTGTGCCATGCTTGTGTTGTGCACGGATAGCAAACACACACTCACACGTGCCTTACACAGACACATGTGTGCATCGCGCAAGCGCTTTCGCCCCCTCGACGCCGCCGAGGAGCGTGGTGTACATGCGCGACAAGTGATGCAGCTTGCGCTGCTTGACGACGAGCGCACGTACTGCTACAGCTGGCCGTGTGCACCGCTCACGTCGTTGCTCCTGCACAAGCAGACGCGGCGCACACATGCACGCGATGGCAGCGAAGGCACCAGCGGCGATGACGCACACGCCGCCGCCGTCGTTGGTGTCACACGCAGCGTCGAACGACTGCTCGGCAAGTCTGTCACTGGCGGCAGCAGCAGCAGCAACGCAGACGTGTCGCTGTTCGGCAGGAGTGCAGCGACAGCAACGGCATCGTCGTCGCATCGTCAGCGCGTAGTGCTGCCACCTGTGTACAGCGCTCGCGGCAGCTGCAGTGTGATCGACGACGACGACGTCATACGCAAGGACGTGCTGCGCCTGCTGGCGCCCTGCACACCCCGCCGGCGACGCGGCCAGCGACGGCACGAGGACGATGCGCGTCAAGGCAGCAACACTGCGCCGCTGATTGGCATGCACGACACGTGTGACATGACGACTGCAGAGGACTGCGGCGACGGTGTGTGCGATGCGAGCGCAACGTGTTTGCGTGGCAGCGTCGAGGACAGCACGCTGACATTGACACACGAGCAATGGCGCGATGTGTGTCGTGGTGGCGTGCTGGAGCGTGTGCAGTATGCGCTGTCACTCACGCGTGCTGCTGCTGCTGCGCCATCGTGTACGACGCACACGACGACAACAGCTGCACCGTCGACATCAGCGGCGGCACAGCTGCGTTGCGTGGCGCGCGCAGCGGTGGAGCGCGAGGTGGTGGCGCTCGAATGGCAGGCGTACAGCGAAGCACAGCACACGGCAGCGGCGCTGCAACGCCTGCTGACCCTCGACGCTGCCGTGCCATACACGCCGTCGACCACGACACTCACACCAACGCTGTCGCAGCACAAGGACAGTAGCAGTGTCAGTAGCGGTAGCAGTGGTCCAGGAGCAGCCACGTCGGCCACCAGCGCACGACGCGCTGCGCAGGAGGCGAGCAATGTGTGGCGTCGTCAGTTGTATGCGCTGTGGCTGCGCTGGCGTCTCTGCGGTGGCACGCTGCACTGCTACACCGACGCCGTGCCTGTTGGCGCACTGACGAGCTCGTCGCACAGCGGCGACGGCAGTTGCGGTGGTGGCATGGGCGACGTGGCGTTTGTCGTACAACGCGGTGCGCATCCGTGGGGCACCCCGCTGCTCGCCGGCGCGTACTTGTATGGCGCACAAAATGACTACTTTCTCCACCCGCAACTTGCCCTGGGCACACCCGCGCAAGCGGCACAGCCGCACAGCACACACGACGAAGGTGCGGTGCCAACAGCAGCACGCATGCGCGGCGGTGGCAAGGGCGTGGCGTGCGCGAGCGACGTGCACAGCACGGCTACGTCAACGCCGTATGGTGCGGCAGATACGACGAGGCACCGCAGCGACGGTGACGGACCATACAGCTTTCTACGCTGGCACGTCAACCGCTTCCTCGCAACAACGACGACAACAACAACGCAACGCGCACGTGCTATGGGTGGTGGCAGTCGGCGCAGCGGCAACAGCAGCAGCAGCAGCAAGGCGCGTGGTGGTGGAAACGAGCCATGGCGCTTGGCGTGTGAGGGGCATGATTGCGGCGACACAGCAACACAACCTTTGTTGCTGAGCGACAGCGCTGTCGAGGCGCTTGTGCTGCAGCGCGTGCTACAGCAGCCACTGACGTCGCTCGTCGACGCAGAGGGTGAGAGTAGCGACAACAACGAGGCCGCACTGCGCGCACTCGCTTGCTACGACTTGCAACGTGAGACGTACGCATGGCGTACGTGGCTTGCAAAAGCATGACACGATGTGCGTGCACGTGTGACAACGATGCGTAGACTCTGACAGCATGACACAACGCAGCAACATTCAGTGCTGATGACAGTGTCACGTGGTATGCCTGTTCATTTGCACATTTGCATACAGATTGTCCTACTAGCAAAGTACGCAAATATATACACACACACACACACACACACACACACACACACACATACACAATGTCTACGCGTGGCGGTCAGTCGACTGGCAAGTGGGTCAGCCGCCGTGTGTTGCAGCAGCAGCAGCACACACCGGGGACCACCGGCAAAGTCGTCGAGGATAGCGCCATTGCAGCAGCTTCGCGTGCACGCGAGAGTGAGGCTGCACACTCGGCGGAGGTCGAGGTGCCTGTGGCGACTTCGTTTGAGGTGCAGGAGGCGACGGATGCGCTGAGCAACTTGTACCACAACACCGACTATGTCACCTATGCGTTGCAGAACGATGCCCGCTACCAGCCCGAGCAGGCTAGCAGCAAGTTTCACGATCAGTTCCTCAAGCAGCTCGATGCGTCGCGGCGGTGAGTGTGTGCATCGCATACGCGTCTGTTTGTATGCGCGTGTATGTGTATGTGTGTGCGTGCGTTAGAGGCAAGCGCACAGAGCCTGAAGAGTGCATGATGGGTAAAGCAGGTGTAACGTGGGCGTGCGAGTATGGTGGAGTGTACAGTGACATAAAGCGAAGTGACACAATGACGAATGTCACGCGCATCTGACACAGCTCACAACAGGGCATACATTTTCGTGTGTGTGTGTGTATACATTTGTGTTTGTATGTATATGTGCATGACAACAATGCGCTGACTCTTGCTCGGGTAGGTGTGTCATTTGCGAGTGTGTGTGCGTGTGTGTGGAGTGCACAATGAGTACACCGACAGAACAAAGTGACCACGATGAGGGCAATGTGTACGCGGACGCACAACCGCGCAGGCAATCGCTCGCCGTCACCGCTGATGACCTTGTCGTCATGACAGACGTGCGGGACGCGGGCGGTGTGCAGGGCGCCTTTGGTGCAGAGGGTGATGCGACAGCAGCTGCCGCAGCAAGCGCTGCTACAATGCGTACACGCGCGCTGCAAAACCCAACCTTTGGTGTGCAAGCCAATGCCCATGTCGCCGTCACTGACACGATGTCAGCGCAACACGAGCGACAACAAGAGGAGCAGCCACGGCAACAGACGATGTATACATTGTTGCAGGCAGCACGCGGCACCGTTGACGTGACCGTGACATTGCACCCGATGCAGGCACGCACGCTGCTGCAGGACGTACCTGTACAGCGCAGTCACGCAGCCAGCGTCGACGACCGCGACAGCGCGGACGTGACGGGGTGGGTGCTGTCAGCGCGCACGCTGTTCGAGCGCGTGGCGCAGCACCTGTGTGTGCACCCGCGCCGACTTGTTGTGTGGCACCACAATGCGCGCGTACGCTTCAACGCCGCCCTGCACCTCGACTGCGACACGTCACACACCGACGCGGTCGCCAATGCACCGCTGACGCGCCGTCTGACGCGTGCCGAGGCTGTGTGGGTGACAGTCGGCTTTGTTGACATCAGCAGCAGCAGCAGCAACAACAGCAGCCGTGAGAAGGACGCTGGCACGGTGCACGACGATCGTAGTAGCCGCAGTCGCCACAGCGACAATGCCGGCACGAACAATAACGACAATGACGACGATGACGATGATGACCGGGTGGCACTTGCCACGACGACGCAGACGCTGCCGCCACACTTGTCGACACTTGTGGCCGGCGAGGTGCTGGCGCGTTGTGTGCTCGTACGCCGCGTGCGCCCCGAGCTTGACCCCGCCGACGTGCTCGCCCACTGCAGCGCGGGCAGGACGTGTGACGAGGTCATTGAGGAGCTGCTGCAGCAGCCACCACGCGAGGCAGCGGAGGCGGCCGCGGCGGTCGTTGTGCCGGTGGCGATGGTGCACGACGGCGACGTGCGTCACGTCTTCCTCGGCGGCTACCGTGACACACGTCAGCCCACACGCGTGCTGCTACACGCCGCCACACAGCTCTTTGCCGACGACCCGAGCTTGTACTCACCATTCGCGGCGCACACGGCGTCGATGGCGAGTGTGGCGCGCTGCTCGCGACAGACGCAGACTCTTGGCACCTCGCGCAGCTGTCAGACGCGCCGTGAGTGCTGTGTGCAAACACCACGTCGTGACCTGGCCACGCGCACGCACGCAGTGGCTGCCGGCGATGGCGCGGCTACGTCCACTGCGGCTGCGGCTGACGCGGATGCTGCTGCTGCTGCGGCTGTGGTGGTGGTGATGGCGCGACCATACTTTAGCGCCGCCGCACTACGCGCGTTGCGCACACGTCATGCCATTGTGCTGCAAAAGCTCTACCGCGCGTGGAAGGCGCGACAGATACGACGCCAACTCGAGGACGCCGAGGCGGCCCGGCAGCGTTGTGCGGCGCTGCGGCAGCGCACCGAGGAGGCGGCGCAACTGGCGCGTTACGCGCACACGCAGCAGCGCCGCGCCGATCCGCGCACGGCGCGCGACTTTGCGCAGCGTCGTCGTGAGGTGGCGGCGTGGAGCGCGGCGGAGGTGGCCAAGGTGCGCGCGAGCTACGCACGCCGGTGCGAAGACGACGACGAGGAGGACAAGAGCAACAACACATCGTCGTCGCCGGGGGCGGCGAGTGCTGCAGAGGAGCGTCGTCGTGCGCTGCTCGCCATCACGCGACAGGAGCTGCGCATGCTGCAGAGCCTCGAGCAGCGTCAGCGCCTCGCCGCGCGTGAGGCGCAGTCACGCCAGTTTGCGTCGACGATGCGTGACGCGGCGGCGGCGCGGGTGTGGGGAGGCGGAGTGCAAGTGCACACGCCCGCCACGGTGCGTGCGGGTGAGCTGTGGCAGCTGTACTGCGCACTTGTGTCGAGTGCGACGGCACACAAGACGAATGGTAGTGACAACAGCCATCACACCTACGACGGTGGCGTTGACGGCAGCATCGACAAGGACAACGACGACAGCTACAACAACAGCAACGGCAAGAATGTCGCTAACACGGCAGTAGTCGACGGCGACGAGGGCGGTGCGCACACGCAGGCGACAGGCAGGGCCGCCGCCGCCGCCGCCGTGGCGCCGCTGCCACTGCACACACGTCTTGATGTGCTGTTGCACGTTAAGTGGACGGTGAAGGAGTTTGACGGCTGCGAGCTGGTGCGTGAGCTGTGCCAGCTCATCGACCGCGAGGCCGACTTGCTGCAACGCGGTCGCAGCGTGTCTGTGCTGTCAGGGCTGCGGCAGCGCATTGCCTACCTCTTCCGCCGCTTTGTCGAGGATCCGCAGTACAACCCTGGCATGGCCGCGTACACACGCAGCGCCGCCGACAAGGCCAAGGCCACGCAGCGACGGCAAGAAGAGGCAGAGCAGTCAGAGGGCGGCCGCCTTGCGACGCGAAGGACGATGCCGAGGCACATGTATAGTACGAATGTCGCAGACGTATAGTGACGATGCGTTTGCGTGTGTCTGTGTGTCTGTGTGTGTGCGTGTGTATGCACTGATGTATAAAGTAGTATGTATGTGCATGTATGTGTATACGCGATGTACGACGCAACGCACATGTCACCGCGCACTGTGTTGTTGTCTGTACAAGCGCAATGCCACGTGTTTGTTGCACGTGTGTCTTCTGCTACTGATAGTGCACACACACACACACACACACACACACACATACATACACACACACACACACGTGTGTAGACGAGTAGCACGCAGTGATGCAGTTTGCCGGACTGCGCAAGCTTGTTGGCAAGTCGACGGCAACGACGGCGTCAGGCGCCTCTGCCGCGTCGTCGTCGTTGTCGGCAGCAGACGATCCGTATGCCATTGCTGTGCAAACGGTGCGGGCGGCAGCAGCGGCGACAAGTGCGGCGACAGCACCAGCAACGGCAACTACGGCGGCGACAACAGCGACCACGCATGCGTTCGTGGCAAGTGAGCAGCAACAGCGACAGCAACAGCAACAACATGAGCATGAGCAGGCAGGCGGCAAGGACGCCACCGCTGCACGCAAGCGAGCGCGCAGCAACAGCAAAAGTAGCACCAGCGATGGTGATGGCGACAAGGGCAGCGATACACACAACACAACGCTGCTGTCGCGCGACGCCTTTGAGCAGCAGCGCACCAGCGCCCTGCACACACTCACACATGCTATGCACGACGTCGCGATGGCGTGGGCACGCACACACACTACCGCGTCGGCGGCGACGGCGCCTGTGACGGGCACACACGCAGCGCTGCGTCTGCCGCATTGCGTGCAGTCGTACCTGCTGCAGCAGTACGTCGACGAGGACGCGAGCGGCGGCAACAGCAGCAGCAGCGCCGCTGCAGCAGCTGCAGAGGCGTACGATGAGGAGGCGCAGCATGCACAGCTGCTCGACGACTTGGCGCGCGAGCAACAACAGCAGCAGCGACAGCAACCGCGCAACGAACAGGGTGGCGTCACTGACGACGGCGACGAGGGCGAGGAGGCAGCGGCGGCGACTGCTGCAGCGGCGGCGACGCCGGCGTGTGTGGCGCTCAGTCAGCTTCTGCATGTGTTGTGGTACATCACCGCCGCACACTGGCGGCGTGCCTTGTCGCTCCGTACGCACACTCATGGCGGCAGCGGCTGCGGCGTGGATGACGCAGACGGCGACGGTGCGTGGTGCTATGAGGCCTACCTGCTGTCACGCCGCGCACTGCCTGCCGACACGCCGCCTGCGCTGTGCCGCCGCGGGGCCGCTGCCCTTGAGCGTTGGCGTGCTGCTGCGCAGACGCGACGCGGCGCGCTCGAGTTGCTCGCGTACTTGCTAAGCGACTACCGCGTGCTCACTTCGTCGTCACGCGACAAGGAGCAACAGCAACAGCAACAGCAACAACGCACGAACAACGCCGCGTCGACGATTGTGCCACGCGAGCTGCGCGAAGGCCTGGTGCGGCTACTTGTGCGGCATGTGCAGCAGGCACGCGCGTTTGCGCGAGCGCGGCAGGAGTACGTCGACCTCACCCTCGGCAACGCGAACTGGAAGCTGGGCCTCTTCTCCGCCGGTGAGGTGCACATGCGTCGCTCGATTGCGCGTGTGGAGCGCAACCGCATTGCGCACTTGCTGAACAATGAGCACGCCCTACAGCTGCTGCATGCGGTGCGCGAGCTGGCGCTGTTTGCCGAGGGCGGCCTCGACGCCCGTGACGCCCGTGTCTTTTTTGCAGCTGCGTAACTGGCAACACAGACAATGTTGTGCTGTGTCTGTGTGTGTGTGTGTGTGTGTTTGTGTGTGTGTGTGTGTGTGTGTGTGTGTTTATGCTGTACTTGTTTGTGCGTGCGTAGCACAGACTTGCACACGTATACATATATATACATATATACATACACACATACATAAATACAAATACATACAAAAAACAGACACGTATCTCTATATACACAGACACACACACATACACGTGCGTACATTGCGTCGTTGTTATCGTCATGCTCGGTGCACTCAGTCTCAGCGTGAAGCTCGAGCTGCTGAAGAAGAATGTACAGCCTGGCGAAGTACTGAGCGGCGTGGTGTACGTCAATGTGCGTGACGCGGTCAACATCACCGCGGTGCGAGTGCACATTACGGGCACGGAGAGTGGCTTTGTGCGTGCCACCCTCGCCACCACGACGCGGACGATACCGTTCTTGAGCAAGCAGTTTGACAGCCTCATCACACTGTTCGGCCACAGCAAGACGAGTGGTCGTCGCGGTGGGGTGACGCTGAGCAAAGGCAAGTACAGCTATCCGTTTCGCTGCCTTATACCACCGACGGTGCCGCCCTCGTACCGCTGCTCCATTGACATGGCAAGCGGCGCGCTCGTGTACGAGGCGAAGGCGTACGTTGACATACCCAACAGCTACAACGCCAAGGACGAGGCGACGTTTGTGGTGTGGCCTGCCGTGCCGCTGTGGCAGGTGCAGCAGGCGCGCGTGCAGAGCTACGTCGTGCCACCCGTCGATGCGATGGCGTACACGCAAAAGGGGTTTTGCTGTCGTGGAAAGGGCAAGCCGATACAGATTTGTGTAGAGATGACGCCAGTGGTGCTCGTGACCAACGGCGGCGAAGGTGACATTGCCGAAGAAGACAACACCAACAAAAATGGCGGCAACAATGACACCACCAGCTACTTCGAGGATGGCAACTACAACAACGACTGCGGTACACAAAACATGGCAGTAGACTGTGCGACCGCGGGCGACGCCCCGGCGGGCGAGGACGACGATGGGTATAACACGTCAGCGGTCGTTTTGCCCCCGACACCACCGCCGATAGTCGTCGCGCCGTCGACGCTGCCGCCGAATGTGTTGACGGTGTATGTGACGCTGCGCAACATCAGCAGCACGTGCATTCGCACCGTCACGGTGAAGCTGACGTGGCGTGCCGTCTTCGATCACATGGGCTTCATCGCCGACGAGGTCAAGACGATTTGCAAGCGCTCACAACCGGTGCCGTACAACAATCTGCAGCGAGACGGCAGCATCACGTTGCGCTTCGATTTGTCCTTTGAGGGCGCCCTGCGCGTTGACACGCGCATGGGCCGCAAGCACCCCTGCGCGACACTGAAGACGCCCACGGTGGAGGTGTTCACGGCGGTGAATGTGTACGTCAGCGACTTGGGTAAAGATGACATGGTAATAAAGGGTATTGTGCAGCTGTCCTCGCGCATCGACGAGACGAACAACGTGCCCGCGGCACCGGTGCACTATGTTAACGCGTGTCTGCTGCCCGAGAACACCGACATGGCAAGCTAATTGTATGCAAATATGTGTGTGTGTGTGTGTGTGCAGGTGTGTATGTGTACATATATGTATATATATATATGTGCACATATATATACATGTGTGTGTGTGTGTGTGACCGAGTTGACAACAGAAGAGGACATGACTACACGTTGTAATGAGACATGGGTTGTGTGCGTGTGTGTGTGTAATATTTGTATATAGCTGAGTGAGTATAAAGTACACTCGTGCGTAATGGCTTGTCCCTCCCTGCTTCTCTTCTCGCTCGCAAAAAAGGCAGCGTGTGTTTGTTGCACAGGCGCAGAAGCACATAAGTGCGTGCGCATATACACGTACGTCCACACATATACACACATATATACACACACATATACACACACAAAGACACAAAGACGCAAAAAACACACAAGCAGATGTACACGCACACCGGTTTGTCAGCTACACTTTGTTTTACTGTTACGCTGTACAAGTTGCACATGCATAAGACAAGGCAGTGTTGTGTGCGTAGTGTGCATGGCATTGCTTGTTTCTTTTCTGTGTCTGGCATGCGTAGACGCACGCGAGTGGTGTGATGTCGAGCAGCTTGCACGTCTCGTTGCAGCGCTACCGCACTGGTGACGTCCCTAAGCGACAGCGGCGGCTGTGTGAGGGCCGCAGCAACGCGGCAGCGGCACGGCAGCGTGAGTGCGACGCGGTCGAGCGTGCCTTTGTCGCGCGTCTGCCACCCTCGCCGCAGTCACGTGCGACTGCGGCGAGTGCACACGGCGCGCTGACAATGGGCGAGCAGCACGTGCGCGCAGACTACTGCAGCGCGTATGCGGCGACGAGTGTGACGCGGCGTGCGCGGCGTGAGCAAGAACATGCGCAGCAACAGCAGCAGGGGCAGAATGCGTCAGTGAGTGCAGACCGCAGCTGCGTGTACACGGCCGCGCAAATGCACACGATGCTGCGCACGCTCGCACCCGAGCTGCTGACGACGGCAGCGACGAGGCGGTCGCGCACAGCGACACACACAGTCATACGCCCGCCACCAACACAGACGCCGCCACACGAGCCACGCGAGCAAGCGCGTGGCGTGTCTGCTGCTGCCGCTGCCCCCACGCACCCTGTCGTCGCCTCGCTGCTCTACGACAATGTCCACGGCAAAGGCCACACGGTGCACCCGGACGACTTCTTCTTCTCTGCGGCGCACGCAACGCACGCACACGCGGATGTACGCGGTAGCAGTAGCAGTAGCAGTAGCAGCACCAGCCACGGTGGCGGTGGTGGTGATCGCAGACGTGACGCGAAGGCGCCCTCGCAGCCACCACCACCACCACCATCACCGCCGTTGCCACCACAACACGTCAATGCATCGGGTGGCCAACTCGAGTACGGCGACCCTGTCACGGACGCGGCGTGGTGCCGCAGCAAGGTCGTAGCACGCCACCACCTGCGCCACGACAGGCAGGCGAAGGCGTGCGGCGAGGCGAGTTGTGCAGTCGCAGAAGGTGCTGCAGAAGCAGAAGTAGCAACAACAGCTGCTGCTGCGGCGACAGTGCAGACGTGCGCAGACACGCGCGATGCGTGGGTGCGGCAGTTTGTGCCGACGGTGCAGCCGTACAAGGTCGAGCGCTGTCTGGGACGTTGTGGTCGCACCGACTACCGCCTAACGTTTGCGGACGTTCAGCCCGCACCGTCGTCGGACATGTACGCCAGCGCCGCCGAGCGCTTTCGCACGGTGCAGCATGTCCCACTTGCTACGCCCAACGTGTGGCAAGAGCCGCGTCGTTGTCGTGGTCGCGTGAGCACAGCACGTGTGCACGAGATGTAATGTAGTGGACAAGGACACGAAACACACACACATATATAGACATACACATGGATGTGTGTGTGTGTGACAAGGATGTACTGCATAGTGTGTGACGTCGCATGTAGTCACGTTTGTACACTGTGCGCGTGTATGCGTGTGTGTGTGTGTTTGTATCTTAATTCATGTATGTGTATTGTGCACTTGTATACGCACTGTCACAGTGCACACACACACACACACACACACACACAGAGAAGCGTTGCATTGTGCTTTGCATGCACACGGCGCACGCGCCATGCTCACTGACGCCAGCGTGCCTGCCACCCCCGCCGTCGCCTTTGCTCCTTCAGACACACAGGTGTTGCCGTACACGAGCGCGCTTGCCGCGGCACTGCAGCGCTGCGCGTTGTACCTTGCCTCGGCTCTGGTGCACCACCTGTCGGTGCCGCCCGAGTTGCTGCTGCTGCTGCTGCCCTTTGTGCTAGGCGCCCTGCACACGTCATGGCCATATGTGCGACGACGTGTGGTGGTGTGGCTGTCGCTGCTGCGCACCCACACCACCGCCACCGCCCGCGACCGCGTCGTCGTACGTGACATTACCGCCGTCACCACCGACTCGTACCACTCGGACGGGCTGCCGAGCGATCGCAACGCGGTGTTGCAGAATGCCATCTTTATGTATCTGTGCAAGGTTGTCTGGCCGGCCCACCCCGTGCCGGCGCGTGTGTGGCGCAACACGACGGCGGTGCTGCTGCTCGTCGACCCCTTTCGCTTCCGCGAGACGGAGAACCACATGTCGCCCTTCAACGTCGACCACGATGACGGCGGGGACGGTGATATGTGCGGCTACACATGTGGTGGCGCGAGCTACGCCTACACGGATGGCGACGGCGTCGAGGGCGGCGACAAGGACGACGACGACGACGACGACGACCACTACGTCGACACCTCGCGCATGGACATCGCCGTCGAGTCGCTCGCGCGGTCGTCGCGGCAGCTGAATCGGCTGTTGCTCGTCAAGCTGCCTGGCAAGGGTGCGTGGGTGCCAACGAATGTGGACGGCATCGAGCTCGCCTACACACGCCGGCGTCGCCGCTTACACAATGCGCTGGTGCGTGAGCGCACACTACGGCTGCGTGCCCGCGGCGAGGCGGCCGCGCTGCGCCTCGAACGCTTTGCCCTGGACTGCTTATCGTACTTTATTCGACAGCTGCCGGTGTTGCTGCGCAGTGGCGGCAGGCCACGCTACTACCTCGAGCTGCAGCCACCACCCAGCTACGCTGTCGGTGGTGGTGGTGGCGGTGGTGGTGTGTGGCCCATTGCCGCCTCGTCGTCGCGTGACGACGCGGCAATGCCCACGTGCTGCGCTGACGAGTGCAATGTCGATGACAAGGAGGGCGTCGTCAACGACAATGGGCAGCAACAGGAGACCGAAGAGGCGGAGCAGGCGACGACGACGACGACAACACAGCCGCCTTCGACTGTCCATGCGACCACAGCCGCAGCTACAGCAGCCGCCGCAGCCACAGCAGCAGCAGCAGCAGCAGCAGCAGCAGCAGCGAGTGATGCGGCACACATGGCCAAGGCGCCGGCACAACAACACGTCCGCTTCCGTCGCTACCCCCTCAGTGACGAGCGCAGCTTCGACACTCTCTTCTTTGCCGACAAGGCGCGTGTGCTGCGCCTCGTCGACGACTTTGTTCTGCGCCGCGGCCGCTTTGCGGTGGAGGGCTTTCCGTACAAACTCGGACTGCTGCTCTATGGCCCGCCGCGTTGTGGCAAGACGAGCGTTGTCAAGGCGCTGGCGACGTACACCCGCCGCCACCTCGTCGCCATCCCACTCCACCTCGTCGAGACCAATGAGCAGCTCTACGACATCTTCCTGCGGCCGTACTATGTGTGCGTTGGCGAGCACGAGCCGGTGCACCTGCCGCTGAAGGATGTCCTCTTCTTGCTCGAGGACACGGACGCGACGAGCCCGCTCGTCCGCGCGCGGGTGCGCGAGCGGATCGTGCGCATGCGGCCACCGACACGCCTGACGGCCGCGGAGGCGACGACGACGACGAGCGGCACGAGTGCTGCTGCTGCTGGTGAGGCGTGGACGGAGAAGATGGTGGTGCTGGATGATGGCAGCGGTGACGGCGCCAGTGCCACCACCGCTGCCGCCGCGGACGCCGCCGCCCTCGCCGGCTATCGCTCACTGCGTCACCTCTACGACGCCCCCGACCGCCTCGACCTCTCGGGCTTGCTCAACGTGCTCGACGGTGTGGTGGACACGCCCGGCCGCATGGTCGTCTTCACCACCACCCACCCCGAGCGCCTCGACCCGGCGCTGGTGCGGCCGGGGCGCATGAGCACGCGGCTGCGCATGAGCTACGTCACGCTCGACGACCTGGCAGCGATGCTGGGGCTGCACTTTGGTGATGTGCCCGCACCACACGTCGATGAGCTGCGCGCCCTGGCGCAACTGGAGCAGTCGCTGCACTGCACAGGTGCGGCAGCAGCACCAGCACAACCACAGCAACAGCAGCAGCAGCAGCAGCAGCAGCCGGTGCACGACGGGGCGGCGGCGAGGCAGAGCGAGGTGGCGTGCTGCGACGCGGCACTCGCTGTGGTGCGCGGCGGCGGCCACGATGTGACCGCGCCAGCCGCCACCGCCGACGGCGACCGCAACGGCGCCTCGACGAGTGTGCTGGGCAGTCGCCCGTGCACGACGCTGCCGCTGTGCATGGTCAAGGCGCGCATGACACACCGCACACTATCGGCCGCGCAGCGAGCACAAGTGCGTGCGTGCGTGGCGGCTGTCGAGGCCGAGGCCGCCGCCGCCGCCGCCGCCGCCGCCGCCACACGACAACGACGGCGCGCGCGACGGCGGTTCAACTTTCACATTACCCCCGCCGAAGTGGAGGTGCTGTGCACGCACAGCGACAGCCTCGACGAGCTGCTGCAGCGACTGCAGTGTGTCATGCGCGGTGACGGCGATGCGGCTGAGATGCGTAACTAGGCGGCACAGCAGTTGTGCGCAAGACAAACACACACACACACACAACGTAACACGTGCACACACACAGACAGAGAGAAGAAGATGTACACACACACACGTGTTTGCATGGACGACAATGCATGTGTATGCGCGCTACTGTCTCGCGGACGCCGTTGCCTTGTGTCTTGCTGTACAACACACACACACATACTGCGCTTGTCTGCAGTAGCGACACGGAACAAATGCAGACGATCGAGGCGGTCAACCTCCGCGACAGCGGCACTGCGTACGCCGCGTCACTGGCCGAGGCTGGCTACGGTGCGGACTATTATGCCGCGCGTAGCGCGCGTGCGGCGGACGACCTGGCACGGCTGTACGCCCTGCTACGACCCTATCAGCGTGAGCAGCTGCACAAGTGCGCCGCACGCGACAGCATCGTCGTCATGCAGACGGGTGCGGGCAAGACGCTCATCGCGGTCGCCCTCGCCCTGCGCCAGCTCGCACTCGTCCCGCGCCGCCTCGTCGTGTTTGTCGCCAACCGACGCCTGCTTGTCGAGCAGCAGTACGGCGTCTTTGTGCAGCACGTGACGTCGTGTCAGGTCGCCATGGTGCGCGGGGGCGGCGGTGCCACGACGCGCAGTTCACCCGAGGCGGTGCTGTGCAAGGCGGAGGTGGGTGTCGTCGTCATCGTGGACGCCGTTCTCGTGCGATGGTGTCACACGCAGGCAGATTTTCTGCGTCGTTGTGTCTCGCTCGTTGTGCTCGACGAGGTGCACCACGCCCCGGGCGGCATGTACAAGGCACTGCTGTGCAGTCTGCATGAGACGTGCCCGCGGGCCATGTACAATGACGCTGATCACAAGGCGTTGTACAAGGCACTGACGGCTGCGTCGGCGGCTGCGGCTGCACGTGAGCACGAGGGCGACGACGATGATGCAACCGCGGCAGCCGACGACAAGCGCGATGAGGAGGCGCAAACAGCAACAACGACGGCAACGACCGATGCTGCTGGTGCTGCTACGACGGCGACGGCGGTGCAGCTGCTGCTGCAACCGTCGATGCTGTCACACCTGCAACTGCCGCAGCTGCTCGGCCTCACGGCGTCACCGGCGGTCGCGTACAAGGGCGTCGAGGAGGCTATGCAGCGCCTCCTCGCGACCACGCGCTGCGCACTCGTTGCCGTGCAGAGCGAGGAGGCGAGCCTGCGCGCGACGGTGACGACGCCGTGTATGGTGAGCATTACATACTGGCCGCGACAGGAGGAGATTGTGTTGCGTTGTGCACTCATCGAGGTCATGCGCTGCGCCATGGCATGCGCGACGCGGCACACGCGCGAGCTGCTTCTCCTTGACTGTCAGCCACTGCTGTCCGTAACGTTTCAGACCATGTGTGCGGCGCATGAGCAGAACTATCTGCGCGCCCTCACACGCGTCGCGCTGACGACACCGCGGCACGACAAGGACGACGACGCGGTGTGTGCACAGACGAGCAGCAACAAGAGCACGAGCGACGCGGGCAGCGGCGACACGAAGGCGAATGTGGACGACGTGTATGCGTGTGCTGTCGACAATGCCGAGAACAAGGGCGACAATGACGGCGACGAGGACGACGACGTCGAGCTTGCGAGGTGTCTGGCTGTGCTCACCCGCGCCCAGTACAGCAGCGCGGACGGCAACAAGGCAGACGACGACACGCGCAGCGCCGTGTCCGAGGAGGACCGCCTGTACGTGCTCATCGAGGTCGTGCGCCTGCTGCGCACCCTCTCCGAGTCGCTCGAGCTGCTGCAGACGCTGTCGCTGACGAGCGCACTCGCGCACGTTGTGCACACGTACACGGCGACACATGTGCGCGCAATGCTGAGGTGCGGCACCGGCGTGGTGCGTCGCCTTGTTGTGCCGCTCGTTGCACAAGTGTACGCGATGGTGGTGGCGTGTCGGCGGCGTCGTTTGTACCATGCACGCCCGCACACGGCCGCAACGGCAGCATCGCGGTGCTCGCCACAAGGCGAGGCGGGTGCTGCTCCTGCTGTCGTTGTCGCAGCCCGCACAGCAACAACAACAACAACAACAACAACAGAGGCAGCGGCAGTGCTGCAACGGCAGGAGTTGCCGTTGCTGCGGTTTGCCTCTACACGCATGCAACTGCTTCTGCGCCTGCTCGACGGCATTGCACAGACGATATTGTGCGAGTGTAGCAACAGCAACAGTGGCAACAGCAGCAGCAGCAGCAGCAGCAGCAGTAGCGGCAGCAGCGGCGCATCGGTGCACGCATTTCGTGGCATCATCTTTGTCGCGACGCGTGTGCAGGCGTACCGCATCGAGCAGCACCTGTGCCGCTCGCCGACGCTGTGCACGGCGCTGCGGCCGTGTCTGCTGATTGGCAAGAACAGATCTGCGCAGGTGCGTGGGATGACGGATGTGCAGCAGAAGGACGTCCTCGCGCGCTTCAGCAGCGGCGATGTGCGCCTTCTCATTGCGACCTCGGTCGCCGAGGAGGGCATTGATGTGCAGAGCTGCAACGTTGTCGTGCGCTATCATCACTGCCCGAACGCGGCGAGTGTGCTGCAGTCGCGCGGGCGCGCGCGGCTGCGGCGGTCGTGCTTTGTGACCTTTGCGAGCGCGCCCGCGGTGCTGCAGGGCACCGAGGTGTCACTGCGACACGTGGTGAACAGTCTGCACGAGCACGCGCAGGCGGTACAGCGTCTGACGCGTGACGACAGCAAGGCGATGACGGCGCTGTACGCGTCACGACGGTGTCTGCACGGCGGCAACAACGACAACAACGACGATGACGATGACAACGATGACGCTGACGAGGACGACGACGACGACGATAATGACTACCTTGGCAAGGTCATGCCGTGGCGGCGTCACTGCGAGATGGTGATGTTGTGGCTGCAGCGTGTGCATCACGTGCGCATTGCGACGATTGAGCAGCGTGTGAGCGACATCTTTGGCCGGCGCATGTGCAATGTTCTCTTTCTTGCTGTACTGCCTGTGCTGCCAACTATGATGACGGCAGCAACAACAACAACAACAAGCAGCAACAACGATGGTGGTGTCAGTGCGACGGCGGCGGCAGGCGCACGACAAGGTGTCGTCGTCACGGGCGAATGTGTTGCTGGCAAGGCACATGTGCGGCGACATGCGATGCTGCGCTTCTGCGCGCACGCGCACGCGCTCGGCTATCTGCAGCCGCTGCTCGACTACTACGCGGCGGTGGCGCGTGGGGAGGCGGTGGTGTCGCCCTTCCTCGCCGTGACGTGTGGTGCGACGGGCACAGCCGCAGTAGCTGGAGGAGGAGTGAGTGATGCACACGTGCTGCAGCCGGCGGTGTACCTGTGCGGTGTCGAGTTGTGTGTGTGTCGTGACGGCCTGGCCACGATGGACACGATGCGCACACTGTTGCCACACGCACAGCGTGTGTGCTCGTTTGACAAGTCTGAGTGGGGTGACAAGGACACACCGCTGCAGCTGCTCAATGAACTGTTGCAGCAGCGTCAGCTGCCGCGACTGCGTATTGACGAGTTGACGCACACGGCAGACGACGACGACGACGACAGGACAGCAGCGACGACGGCGTCAACGGTGACAAGGGCGGGCGACACGCAAGAGCAGCAGCGTGTCTTGCAGCTGTCGGTGCGCACGCTGCGCGAGGTGGACGTGGCGTGTGTGCCGGCGAGCAGCAAGAGCGGCCTCGTCGAGACGAGGTACGCCAGCGGCAGCGGCGATGACAAGAAGCACGACGATGCACAGGAGTGTGTGGTGCGTGACGCGGACGGCGTGCTGCGCGTGCGCACACGCGGCGTACACGCACTTGACAGCGGTTGCTTGTTGCTGCTCCGTGCAATGGGCGTGACGGTGCTGCGCAACGTTTCGCGCGCGCAGGTGTGTTGTGCCATGGAGGAAGCGCAACGCATCATGCTGCAGCGGCTGTAACGTTTTTGCACACACACGCACAGACATACATTGTTTTATTTGTATCGATTATTCGCATCTTGCACAATGTGTGTATGTGTATGTGTGTGTGTACATGCCGTTGCTTGCTTGTCTTGTACGTATGTTTTGTGCATTGCACCAGTGCACAGTGTTGTTTTTTGTGTGTGCGTGTGTGTGGGTGTAGGTGTGTGTGTGTGTGTGTGCGCGCGTGTACACGCGAGGGCGCCCAGTGCGTGAGTATTGCTGCAGTGACTGCCCGTACTGCACATACACAACCCGCACAGATTAGCCCTACGCGCACGCGGAAGAGTAGACGACATGAATGTACACAATGCAGCTGCGCTGCAGGAGCAGCCGCTGCAACAACAAGACGAAGAAGGCGAGCAGCAGCAGCAGCAGCAGCAGCGTGCGCAGAGCGTGAGCGCCGACACGACGCGTACGCTGTCGCGTTCGTGGCGATCGCAATACGGTGCACTGCCTTCGTACTCATCCTCGTCGTCCTCGTCGTCCGCATCGTCGTCGTCGTTGTCGTCATCGCTGCGCACGAGCACGGTCTTGTCGTCTTCGTCGTCGTCTTGTGTCGACTGCACACGTGCAATGGCAGCTGCCACGTTGTCGACCATGTTGCCGTCCTATGGCGCACCGCAACGGCAAGGACCACACTCGTGCTGTTGTTGTTGCTGTTGTCGTTGCTGTTACTGTCGTCGCAGCTGTGCGGCGTTGTGCGACAAGGACACTGCACGTAACAACAACAACTGCAGCAATCATCGCAGACGTCATGCTTGCCCTTGCCCGCGTCGTGCACGTCGTGCGCGTCGTCGCTATGTCTGCCCTCTCATGGCGTGCTTTGCTGGTGTGATTGGCGCCGCACTGCCGTGTCTGTATCGCGTACACTGCGCTGTTGGTCGTGGTGCGTACGCGACGGTGTGGTTGCTCGTGTGCAATCGCACAGGAGTGCGTGTCATTGGTAAGCTGACACGTGCGGCAGGGGCGGTGGCGGCAGTAGACACACGACGGTGCAGGCAACAGGCGAAGAGCAGCAGCAGCAGCAGCAGCAGCAGCAGCAACAGTGACAGAAACAGCAACAGTTCTCATGAGCAGCAACAACGTGTGGTTGTAACAGCCGTGAATGCGCTAACGGAAGCGGCACATCAGCGCACGTGTCATGGCCACCCCAACGTACTGCGTCTGCTGCACACCTACCAGCGCAACGACGCTGTGCTGCACGTGCTCGAGTACGCGGACGCGGGCGACTTGTACATGCAGCTCGTTGCGCGTCGCCGCCGCTGCGATGCACAGGCGCCACTGCCGGCGGTTGTGACGGCGATGACGAGCACATCAACGAATGCAGCAGCAACAACGACCACAGCGGCGCAATCGTGGGCCGCGACGCGGCATGTACTACAGCGGCAACGACTGCAGCGTCAAAAGGCAGCAGCAGCAGTAACCGCAACGACCGCCGCAGCCGTTACGGTGACACCACTGTCACCACACGACGACACGGACATGCTGACGTACACCAACGGCAACCACGCCAGTCCTGGTGCGCACGACGCGCACTTTCGCGAAGACGAGGTCTTGCTGCTGTTTACACAGCTGTGCATGGCGGTACATCACCTGCACGCCCAGCGCATACTGCACCATGACCTCAAGGCCTCGAATGTCATGCTCACACGCGCCGGCCTCGTCAAGCTTGGCGACTTTGGCTTTGCACAGCGCTACGACAGCGACGTGTACGCGAGCAATGTCGCGACGACGGCGTGTGGGACGCCGGCGTACATGGCCCCGGAGGTGTGGCGGCGACACGCGTACAATGCGCGTGCGGAGGTGTGGTCGCTGGGCATCATCTTGTCGGAGATGCTGTCGCTGACTGGTGCTGTGCTGCGAGCGACGGTGCCGCCACCGGCAGCGGCAACAATGTCACGCCACGGCCGCTCGCGCCGTGCAACACAACACGCGACGCACACAGCACAACAGACACAGCAGCGCAACGGTGGCGTGGCGTCGCAGCAGCAGCAGCAGCAGGCACACGCAACGACGACAGCGACGTCAGGCGCACGCGCCTCGCACACGCAACGCAGCATCGCCGCACACGCAGACTTGATGCTGTTGCGCCTGATTGCACTGCGCAAGCGCTGTGTGTCGCGTGTGCCGGCTGAACGCTACAGTGCGGCACTCGTGACATTGCTGAAGCAGATGCTGAGCATGGAGGCGGCGGTGCGGCCGACGATTGACGAGGTGTTGTGCTCTCCCTTGCTGCAGCAACATGCACTGCCGCTGCTGTGCGCCAACGTACCGCGACTGCGCGGCGTGCCGGCAGAAGTGCGTGATGCACTCGTCGCCGTCGCACGGCGACATGCGTCGGCGACGATAGCACAGACATAGCTACACGTGTGTACGTACGTGCGTGAGTGTGTATGTGTGACGCAAGCGCGCGCTGTCCTTCTCGCTTTCTCTACCTCTGTCTGTGTGTATGTGTACAACTTTGTAATGATACATACATATACCAACAACACGGCCGTTAACACCACCCCCTCCCCCCACCCCGTTCGCTCAACTACAGACACACAAACACAGACACACACACACACACATGTATAGTTGCATACTGTAAGTTCGTCCTTGTGCGCGCTCGTCAGTCTGCTCTCGGTCGTCAAAACATATAGGGTACGTGTGTATGTCTGTGTACATATGTATGTATGTGTGTATGTGTCGTGTGTCACTACTCATGTACATGTTCAGCTATGTGGCGTCTTCTCACCTGTCATATTGTATGCTGTTGTTGTTGTATGTGTCAATGTTGTTGTTGTGTGTACGTTTGTATATGTATGTGTACGTGTATATATATATATGCAACTGCATGCTCACATGTGTGGCGTGTGTATGTGTGTGTGTTGACTTGACGCGTGTATTATGCATGCACACTTGCCCATGTCTCTTTCTCTATGTGTGTGTGTGTGTAGTTGCGTCATGCTAGAGTGACGCAAGTGCAAGTGTGAGCAGCTGTACGTGTATTCTTTTTCCCCACACGCACGCGCGCACGTGTGCGTGTACGCGTATACACACACACACACACACATACACATACACAAGAATAGAAGAGTGGTGACGTTGACAAGGTACAGGTAGACACGGTGGCAGTAAGTGAGCGTGTGCGTAGAGCTGTATAGTATTGTCTGTGTCTGTACACAAAGCACACACACAAAACACACACACACATTAACACACGCCTCATGACGTCCGAGGTGTCTGCGGTGCTCGTGGCGGTGCGCGTGCGACCGTTTCAGGGCCGCGAAGACGCGCTGACGTGTGCAGTGACGGTGCCAAACAAGACGACCATCACCGCCGTCGACTTGTCGCCACTGCTGCTCGTCGGCAGCAGCAACAGCAGCAGCAGCAATGCGCAAGATGCTGCCGCACTCGACAGCAGCATGCTGAGCATAGGTAGTGGTGCGGGTGGCGGCGGCAGCGGTGTAGCAGCGGCTGCTGCTGCGAGCATGACGCTGTGTGCTGCGAGCAGCAGCATCAGCAGCAGCGGTGGCGTCAGCAGCAGCAACAGCAGCGGCAGCAGTGGTGGTTGCATGCCTGTGTTGCACTCGTTTAGCTTCGATCGCGTGTTTTGGAGTGTGCCGAGTGCGGTGCTGCCGCTGCCGACCTCGCTGCTGCACGAGGGCTGCGCAGACGTCACGCACAGCATGGCGTACGGCAGCAACAGCAGCAGCAGTCACACGGGCGGCCTGCTGCAGCCGCCACCACCGCCGCCGTGTAACGGTGGCAGTGCCGCGTCTGCTGCAGTGGGCGGCAATGGCCACGCAGATGGCGGCAATGGCAGCTTTGCGTTCGCCGCGTCGTCGTCGTTTTCGGCAGACGCACCCGCCGCGCTGACGGCGCGTCGCGGCACTGCGCGCAGCGGCAGCACGGCGCACAACACGGCAGCAGCAGCTGCAGCAGCTGCCGCTGCTGCCTCATCATCATCATCGTCGTCGTCGTCGTCTGCGCTCTTCTTGCGCCTGACGCAGCAGCTGCCGTGCTTTGCGGCAACGCCCGCGTACGATAGTCAGGCGGATGTGTATGCATATGTCGGGCCGCGTCTGTACGAGGCCGCGCTGGCCGGCTACAATGTCTGCCTCTTTGCCTATGGACAGACGGGCAGCGGCAAGACGTACAGCATGATTGGCCCGCCCGAGCGGCTGCTGACGTCGTCGTCGACGGCGGCGGCAACGACACGTGCAAGCGACGGTCATGTTCACCGCAGGAGCAGTGGTGTGGTGAGCAGCAGCAACAACAACAACAGCAGCACGGCGACGACAGCAGCAGCAGCAGCCTTGTCGTGTCTGACGAGTAGCGAGGATGTGGAGCGTGGTGTGATGCCGCGTTTGTGTCAAGATTTGTTTGCGCAGATGCACAAGGAGCGCGAGGCGGATGCGGCGGTGTCGTACAGTGTTGAGCTCAGCTTCTACGAGATTTACTGCGAGCGCGTGCGTGACCTGCTCACCACCCCAACAGCCGCATCGCCCACCACCACCACCACAGCATCGTCGTCGTCGCTGCGTGTACGACAGCATCCTACCAAGGGACCGTACGTCGAGGGCCTGACACACCACACGGTGCGCAACGCCGGTGATGTGCTGCAGCGCCTGCTCGCCGGCCTGCGCGACCGCGCAACGGCCGAGACGCGCATGAATGAGCACAGCAGTCGCAGCCACGCCATCTTGCAGCTCTACGTGACGCGTGTGAGTGTCGTGCACGAGGACAGCGACAGCAACAAGAAGACGGGCAGCAGCAACAGCAGCAGCAATACGGCGAGTGGTGGCAATGGTGTGTACAGAGCGACTACGACAGCGTCCACCGCATCGTCGGCCGCGGCGGCCATGACGTCGAGCAGCAATGGCGGCGGCGGTGGCGGCGTCGTCACGCGCACGCGCGAGAGCAAGGTCAGCATGGTCGACCTCGCTGGCAGCGAGCGTGTTGCGCAGTCGGGCGTCACGGGCGAACGCTTCGAGGAGGCGCGCAACATTAACTTGTCCCTCTCCACCCTCGGCCGCGTCATACAGCAGCTGTCGGAGAAGCAGGCCGGCCACCACAACGTCATCCCTGCCTACCGCGAGAGCACGCTGACGTGGCTGCTCAGTGACTCGCTTGGTGGCAACAGCAAGACGATACTGCTCGCGACGGTCGCGCCGAGTGCGTACTGCTACGCGCAGACGCTCAACACCCTTCGCTTCGCCGGTGTGACGCAGAAGATTGTCAACGTCGCCACGGTCAACGAGGACAGACACTTTCAGCTGCTCATTGCCGAGCTGCGGCAGCAGGTGGTGCGGCTGACGCTGCAGCTCGAGAGCGGGCAGGCCGGCGAGGCACACCGCGCCGAGGTGGCCGCGCTGCGCGCCGAGCGCGACCGCGCCGCGCTGCAGTGTCAGACGCTGCGCGCCCACGCCGCTCGGCTCGTGGACCCGGCGGTGGTGCAGGCGTTGCGCGCGCGCGCCGAGGAGCTGACGCGCGAGAATGCTGAGCTGCGCGCCGAGACACGCACGCTGCAGACGCGACTGCGCAGCGGCACCGCCGCCCTGCGTGAGGCCCTCGCCGCGAAGGAGGCACAGCGGCTGCAGCTGCAGACACGCCTGCGTGAGGCCGAGGCCGAGGCACGTGAGTGGGCGACACGCTACCGCGGCGCGTGCGAAGCAGCCGTGCTGTCACCGTCGCCCTCGTCCGTCCCCACACTGCTGTCGGCCTCGGCGGCGGAGAGCAACACAGCGGCAGCGGCAACAGCAGCGGCAAGCGCAGCCACAACCACCATGACAACACAAGAGCATATACAACAACAACAACAACAACAACAGCAGCAGCACCACCCTCATTTGCACGGCATGAGCGCCGTCAGCAGCATCAGCAAGCACAGCAGCAGTGACAATGTGTCCGTGTGCACGTCGACGACGCCGACGCTCAACACACCCGTGCCACGACAACACAAGCCGGCATGGCCGGCAGCCACGGCAACGGCGGCGGCAGTCGCGCAGCGCCGCAGCAACACGGCCAGTGAGCGACGCGCGCGCACGAGTGCAATGCTTGCGGCAGCACAACAGCAACAACAGCAACAGCGCGAGCAGCTGCAACGTCTGGTCGCGAAGCTGCGCAGTCGTGCGCAGACGCTGAGTGAGCAGCTGACGAGCAATCGTCGCGTGTGCGGTGAGGCGCAACATACGGTGCGTGTGCTGCAGTCACGTTGCGACGAGGCACTGTCGCGGCGCGACGCAGCAGAGCAGCAGGCGAGTGCGCTGACGCAGCAGCTGCAGCAGACGACGCGGCTGCTCGAGCGCACGCAAGCCGAGCTCGACGATGTACGCACAGCAGCCGCAGCCGCAGCAGCCGCAGCCGCAGCAGCCGCAACGAGGCAACCTTCGCAGCAGCAGCAGCACGACGAGGACGCCGCTGCCGCGATCGCCGCCGCTGGCCTGCAGAGCGAAGTGCACGCACTGCGCGCACAGCTGGCGCAGCAGCGTGTCGACTACATGAACGAGAAGGCGATGAATGTGCAGCTGCTGCTGCGCGTCACCGGCGCCGAGCAGGAGCGCAGCTCACTGAAGCGACAGCAGGAGCAGCTGCACAGCGACTGCGCCGAGCTCGAGCAACTCTTGCTCGAGGAAGCCGAGACGTCGGAGCGCTACTATGCACGCATGCGCTACCATCGTAGTGTGCAGGAGCTGCAGCGTCACCACGCCGCCTGCCTCGCGCGCTTCGCCGTGCACGCGAGCGGGCATGCCAGGCACACGACAGTGGCAGCAGCGCCACTGGCCTCGTCACCGTCGCCGTCGTTGACGCGAGCACGTGACGGTGCGACGACGGCGGCGTCGCTGACGTTGCACGCACTCAACATCACCCACGCGCAGCGCCTCGCCGAGTGTGAGGCGTGCGAGGCGCGGCAGCGCGTGCTGCTCGAGCACGATCGTCTGCACGACGTGGCCCGATTGCTGGAGCGTCGCGTGCGACTGCACCGCGCCGACGCCGACGCCGCCGCGCAGCAGCTGCGCGAGGCGCACGACGCCCACGACGCACTGTCGCGTCGCGCCGCAGACGCGCAGACGCGCTGTGCGCAGCTGCACGAGGCCCTCACACAGGCGCAAGCGGCGCAGGCGGCACAGGCGGAGACGCTGGCGACGCATGCACTCACCGCCCAGCAGCTGCGCCGCGCACTCGCCGAGGCCCACGACGCGGCGGCGGCGCAGGAGCGCGTTGTGCAGAGCCTCGTCGCCGAGGTGGCGGCGCTGCAGGCGGCGAGGGCGTCGTGGCAGCAGCGCTGCGTCGAGGCGGAGGCGGCGGCGGTGCGTGCACAGGAGACGCTGCTCGCGGCGGGCCGTCGACCACGACATGGCCACCACCACCACGATGATGACAACAGCAACGATGACGACGAGGAGGACGAGGACGACGAGGGGGCGACAACGCAGAGCGCAACGACTGCAGCAGCAACGACGGCGCTGTCACCCGTGCTGCTCGACGAGGTGCGCGCCGATGTGCAGCGCGAGCACGCCGCACAGCTGCGGGCGGTGCAGGAGGAGTTGCAACTGTCCCTTGCACAGTGTGCGGCGGGCCGCGCAGAGATGGGCACGCTGCACGCGCAGCTCGCCCGCGCGGCGGCGGCGCAGCGCGAGGCGGACAGCCGCGCTGCACACGACACGGCAGCGCTGCAGCAGCGCGTCGATGCGCTGCAGGAGAGCCACACGCAGCTGCTCAGCGAGCTGCACGCGACGGTGCAGGCGGGCGAGCAGCGAGCGCGAGAGCAGGCGGAGCTAATTGCCGCACTGCGCGGCGCCGTGACGGAGGAGATGGCGGCCGCGGACGATGCGCGAGTGCGGGCGGCGGCGGCGACGCAGTCGCAGCGCGCCCTCACGCGACAGCTCGCCCACACACGCGACGCTGCCGAGGAGCTGCGTCGTGAGCTGCGTGCCGCGCAGCTGCGACTGGCCGCGGTGCATGACACGCTTGCGCAGCTGCGGCGACAGCAACTGCGCGAAGAAGAGGAGCAGCAGCAGCAGCGGCGTGCGGACGAGCGCGCCGCCGCCGCCACGGACGACGACGACGATGACGAGGTGACGCAGCATGACGCGTGGCAGCGCGTGTTGCACGGGCAGACTGCACAGCTGCTGCAGCAACGCGGCGTAGCGCGGAAGCTGAAGGGCGAACTTGTCACGCACACCACGCAACACGACACACTGCTGCAGCACATGCGCGACTATGTTGCATCAGCCACCGACGACGATGACGACGAGGAGGAGGAGGAAGAGGGAGGGGACGACGAGGATGGTGACGGTGATGATGACGTGGCTGTTGTTGCACAGCAGAGTCATAGCAGTAGCTATGACGATAACGATGACAACGGTGCACACCACGCGGACGCGGCGCGCTCGCTGACGTCGACGTCGATGCTGTCGTCGACGGCGTCGTCACTGTCCAGCCCGCTGGCGATGACGTCACCGCCACTCGCAGAGGGTCTGCACTTGTAGCGCGTGTTGCGTTGTTGTTGTTGTTGTGTTTTGCGCTATACAATGGCTGTGTGTGTTTATACGTGTATACATAGACGACAAGACAATGTACACACACACATACACACATATGTATATATGTATCTCCCCTGTATCATTAGTTCTCTTGTCTACCTGCGTGCACACCTGACAATACGCAACAGCACACATGGCTCACTCACACGCTTCACTCTGACTGTCTCTCTCTCTCTCTCACTCTCACGCTGTTGACGAAAGAGCACACACACACACACACATGCGCGCACACATTGTGCCGTGTGTACATGTACAATGACGATGCTGTGCGCATACGGTGTTGTTGTCTTTGCATGCCCTAGTAGCGGCTGTAGCATCTGTACGGTACATACGTGTACGGGTGTGTATATGCCTGTCTGTATGTGTTGTGCGTGACGGTGACATGTACACACTCGATGGTGTCGTGTTGTTTGCCATGGACGTCGTACGCGGGCCATATGTGCACTGCTACGCTCCTCACACAGACAACAGCACCACCACAACAACAGGCGACGGTGACGGCAACAATGCTGCGCCGCCGCCGCCGTCAACGACGACGACCAGCTCGCACAGTGACAGCGTCGTTGACGGCGTGCGCGCACTCGGCGATGACGTTTTTATGCCACGGCGTGAGTTCTGTGGCGGCGTCGTGTGGTTGCACGAGGCGGAGCGTGGTCGTCTCTACGTGTACTACCCCGAGGAGGTGGCGGGGGCGCAGTACACGCGCAAGACGCTGCGCTACACCCTCTGCCTCGTCGTGCGTGTGCCGTCGACGCTGCGCACGCTGGGTGAGCAGCTGACGCGGCAGCTGCTGCAGCCGCTCAGCGCGGTGCTGCACGGCGTCGCCGCTGAGCTGCGCGATGCTGAGAGCAAGCATGCGTACGTCAGCCGTCAACTCACCACCACGACAACAACAACAACGGCAGCAACAACAACAGCAACAGCAGCAGCGTCATCGTCGCCGCCGCACACCGCACAGGACACATTGCCCCCACACGACCTCGCAAGCAGCGCGACGAGCAGCAGCAGCAGCAGCAGCGACGACGCAGGCTACATCAATGTCTTTGTCACCCCACCCACACCACATCGCTGGCGCACACTGGAGCAGTTTGTTGCCGACCTGTATGCGTGTCTGCGCAACGATGTGTGCGCAGACGACGCGGCAGCAACGACGGCAACGACACGGCCGCACACGGACCCGTCGTGCAGTGTGTTGTACCTGTCTGACAAGCTGTTCTTTTACGTACCGCGTATGCTGCCAGCTCCCGCGCTGCCCGCCGTGCACATTGACGACGTGCCTGTGCTGCTCGCGTGCGACGACGGCGTCACAGGCAGCGGTGGTTGCAGTCGCGGCAGTCGCAGCAGCTGCTGCTGCTGTGGCCGTTGCGCGGCGGTGAGCAGATGTGACGACCTGGTCGTGGCGACGGTGCTGCGGCACGTGGATGGCGAGCGCAGTGTGGCGGACATTGTGTGGGCGCTGCTCGTGGGCACGTCACACACACTGCCCGAGACGGCGTTGCGCGTTGTCGATGTGGTGGAGGCTGCTGCCGCCACCACCACAACAACGCAACAGCAACAGCAACTGCAACAGCAGCAGCAGCAACAGCAGCAGCAGCCATCACTGTGGCTGCGTGTGTCGTTTGCGCCTACGTCACGGCACGACGACGCGTCGTGTGTGCTGACGCGCATGCCTGCAGAGATGGCAGCGGCCGCGACAGGCACAGACACGAACAACAACAACAACAGCAACAACAACAGCAACAACAGTAGTGCTTGCCGTACGCTGTTGCCAGTGGCTACTGCACTCGTTGTGTACGATGTCGAGGACACGATGCATGTGCTGCCGTACACTGACAAGGCGTCGTTGCAGCAGCAGCAGCAGCAGCTGCCGCCGAGCTGCAGCGGTGGCACGAGTCATTGCGTGCGCGTGTACGAGGCGTGTGCATCGTCATCGTCATCGCAGCAGCCGCCATCACAGCCGGTCAGCACTCACAGCAACGACAAGCACGACGACAGCAGCAAGGACGACACGCACGCACAGCATCGTCGTCGTCATCATGGTCGACAGTGTCGTGTGTTGTATGTAGCCGTGGAGCTGCCACAGTGCTGGCATAGAGTGCAGGCACGCGTAGGCGAGGCGCTGCTGCGCGCTGTGCATAGCGGTGCAGTGCACCTGCTGCGGCCATGGCAGCCCGACACGGTGTATTGTACAACAGACGCACTGCATGCGGTGCTGCGCACACCCACACACGCCGCGCGCGACATGCTCGCACGCTACATGCTGCGCGTGACGGCGGAGCAACAAGAACAGCAGCAGCAGCAGCAACAACGACACGACCACGCGGGTGCTGCTGCTGATGATGCTGCTACGACTGCATCGCGTGCAACAACAACAACACCGACAGCAGCCGCACGACAGGCAGCAGCGACGGCGGCGTTGTGTGCGCTGAGCAAGTTTACCTACACCACACCGCGACGTGTGCGTGCGCTCATGCGTGACACGCCGTCGCTGTGTGAGGCGTTTGTGCGGTGGTCGCAGTGCAGCTGTCACGCACTGACCGAAGTTGCACTGCTGAACGACTGGCTACGCGAGGTGTAGCGCACACGACAAGCAGACAAGTATGCACATGTGTGTGTGTGTGTGTGTGTGTGTGTGTGTGTGCATGCTGTGTTGTATTGTTGCACTGCGCTACACTCGCTGTTGTTCAGACAAGCACACACACATATATATACACGCACATACACATACACACACACACATATACATACGCGCTTGTGTGTACACGTCATGCACGAGAGCACGTACGTCTTGTTGGCTGCTGTGGTCGCGATGAGCTTGCTTGTCGCCGTTGCGGTGCAGCTGCTACGCGGCAAGCCGACCGCCACGCGCACTGCAGCAGCAACAGTGACAATGCAACAGCAGACGCCGACGACGAGGACGGCGACTGCGTCTGCTGCACAGACAACAACGACAATGATGTCTAGCCCAACGACAACAACAACACCGGCAGTGGCAGCGCGACCACGTCGTGCGCGCAAAGAAGAATAGCAGCGCAACGATGCGAGTAAGCAGCAGCAGCAACAGCAGCAGCAGCAACAACAATAACATGGGCAATGCACCAAAACACACATACAGAGATATACACGTATATATATATGTGCATGTGTGTAAGACAAAGTGCACATGTGCATGCATGTCGATGTATGACGTACACATGCACATGTTTGCCTGACATGCTGTGTGCCGTCTTTTGTTATGCACACACACACACACACACACATACACACAAAGGTACGTGACGTAGCGAGTTTGTATGTGCGTGCGTGTGTGTGCGTGTGCTCTCTCTCTTTCTCACTGTATGGATCACTTTGTGTGCTTCTCTACGTCGCCGCTCGCGACGACACACGCGCCTCTCGTCGGTGGCAACAACAACAACAGCAGTAGTAGTCCTGCAGGTGGTGCTGCGTCACCGGCAAGTGTGCACAACGCCAGCCTGCGTAGTAACACGAGCAACAGCGTGATGATGAGCGGCGCCGTTGGCGTGAACAACAACAACAATAATAACAACAGCAACAGCAACAACAGCAGCATGATGCTACCCATGCCTGCCATGTCTGCAACCGGTGTGCACACAACAGCGTACAACAACAGCAGCAGCAGCAACAACAACAACAATGGCAGCACCGTTAGCATCGGCTACGATGCACACGCGCGCGCAACCGCCGCTGCCACCCCCGTCGCCTTCATGAGCGTCGCCTCGGTAGCGAGCAACAGCCGCAGCACACTTCCTGCCGCCGTGATGAACAACAACAACAACAGCAACAGTAGTGGTGCTGCTGGTCACTATGGCAGACGCCCGTCACCTGTGCTTGCCACGGGTGCGACGTCGAGCACGCCAACGGGCATGCACGCTGCTGCCACTACAGCAGCGCAGCAACAGCAGCAACAACAGCTAGCTAGCACGCTGCCACCACCGGGTGGTGTTGCAGCAGGCATCAGCATGTCACCACGCGCCGCAGCCACGCCGCACGCTGTCAGTGGCGGCAGCAACAGCAACAGTAGCAGTGGCGGTGGTGGTGGCGTACACCTGCCCGTGCGTGTGGCGAACAGTCATGTTGTCGTCGTTGGCGGCAACGTGGCCGCCGCCCCGCTCGCGCGCCATCACACACAGATGATGCCGTCGGCAGCGAATGCAGCAGCAGGTGGCGCAGGTGTAGGCGGAGTTGGTGGCGGCAATGTTGTTGTCGTCGGTGGTAGTGCTGTAGGTGGCGTCGGTGCTGCTGGTGTGGCGGCGCATGCACTGCCCGGTCACGACGGCACGTTGCGCGCGGCAGATCCGCTCAGCACGCACCTCGGCGGCCAGCAGCAGCAACAGCAGCAACAGCATCCGCATGGCGCAGAGCGTCTGGTCATGATGAGCAATGACATGATGGCTGTCAACAACAACAACATGCGTGGTGCAGACGTGGGTGACGGCATGATGTACGCACACTGGGCACGCTACGGCGATGTACACATCACCGCCAGCATGCACTACCCAGCCATTGACGACAAGAGTCTCGAGCATCTGCAGATGACCTTGTCGCGGCTGCGTGGCGTTGTCGAGGGCGAGGCGGTGGTGCAGTGGCACGAGCTCGTCGACGTGCACGACGTGACGACGTCGGCACAGCGCCTGCAAGGCGCGCTTGCCGCACTCACCGCACAGCAGCAGGCACACGTGTCACACAACAACAACAGCAGCAGCAACAACACGGGCAACGAGGGTGGTGGTGGCAGCAGGGAGGCGCTGCACACGGCACAGCTGGCCGAGGCGTACCACGCGATTGCGGCGTGCATGACGTCACCGATGCACCTGCACATCCTCGCGCAGCTCGACGAGGTGCACCGGCACGCGGTGCGCGACGTGGTGCTGCAGGCGCTGCTCGACCGCCTGACGGCGGCATGCGAGCAGCACATTATTCTGCTTTGTGCAGACATGCTGACGTGCATGGCCCGCCTCGGCCTCGTCCGTCTGGGCGGTGTGGTGGCGGCCGTCGAGCAGTTCCTCGGCTCACCGGAGCGGCAGCGTGCCGGCGTGACGGTGCTCGCACGCGTGGTCGAGCAGTACAACAACGATGCCGCCTTTGTGCAGCTGCTGCGCAGTGCGAAGAAGATTGAGGCGATGCTGAATGCGCTGTACACCAACCCCGAGTACGAGTGCGATGTGGTCGCCATCACACGCCTGCTCGGCCACGACGTGGCGGCAGCGACAAGCGGCAGCAGCGGCAGCAGCAACGAGGACGACGGCAGTGGTGAGCATGGTGCGCTGACGGCGTCAGCGTCGGCGGCGTCGACGATGCTGCTGCAGCCGGTGTGCTTGCTTGCGCGACAGGCACCGCTGTGTTGCATGCACTATGTACGCGCACGCGATGAGCTCGTCACGGCGCACGCGGATGGGCAAGTGACACTGTGGGGCAGCCCCGACGCGACGACCGGTGACGTCGCCCCACAGTGCCTCAGCGAGCTGCCACGTGGCTGCGTGCCAGTCGCCCTCGCAGGCTACTCACACCGTGGCAGCAGTAGTAGCAGCAGCAGCAGTGCTACACGCGGTCAGAGTGGCGGCTGTTGCTATGTGGTGGTGGCCGGCATGCCCTACGATCACCACACGATGCGTCATGTCGTGCTGCATGATGGTGGTAGTGGTGGTGGTGGCAACAACGGCAGCAGCAACGTCATGGCCGACCACACACACCTCTACAACAGCAACAACAATGGCAGCAGCAGTGGTGGTAGTGCAGCACAACGTCGTGCGGCGACGGTGCGTCGTTCGCTGTCGTCGCCACACGACCTGCGTGCCGTCTTGCCAGTGCTGCAGCTCCTGCGCAGTAGCAGCAGTGACGTTGATGACAACAACGACGACGGTCACCATCACCACCACGACCACGACAACGACGACCACGACGACCAAGGCGGGCGTGACGCACACGCCGAGGTGGGCGCGGCGACGGCCGCGCTGCGTCATCGTCGTCTGAGCAGCAGCAGTGGCAGCGAGGGCGGCGGTGGCTATGCACTGGCCCACAGTGGTGCGTGGGGAAGAGACGGCAGCAGCGGCGGCAGTAACAGCAACAGCAGCAGCACGTGTGTCACCATCACACGCCCTGCCGACACGATCTTGACGGCTGTGGCGGCACTCTCTGCCGAGGTGTTCTGCTCAGCCGAACGTGCATACAGCATCAGCAACACCGGCAGCAACAACAACAACGCAGACAGCAATGGTGGCGGTGGTGGTGGCAGCAGCAACGCTGTTGTCAACGAGTACAGCAGTGGTGTCGCACAACACAATGTCGTCCTGTACAGCACCACCACGCTGCAGCCAACGCGCACCATCGTCGCCGCGCACGACGACTACATCACAGTGCTGTCCGCGTGTGACGATGACGAGCATCTTGTCTTGTCGGGTGGTCGCGACAGAGTCGTTAAGCTGTGGGATATGCGCGCCGCACACGCGCACGCGCACGACATGGGTGGTGGTAGCGGCAGCGGCAACGAGACGGCAGGCGCGGCGAGTGGTGGTGGCGGTCATGTGTTGGCGGATGCTGCGACTAGCGCTGCGACACACACAGCGACCGCAATGACACCCTCACCACCGCTACACGGCGGCAGCAGGGACAGCGTGGTCGCCGCGCATGTCGCGTGCAGCGGCAGCAGCGCGTTCAGCGACACGATCAGCTGCATCTACAGCATACGCAACCTCGTCTTCGCGGGCAGCCTGGACGGTGTCATGCGGGTGTACGACACCCGCCGCTTCGCCACGCCGCTGATGAGCCGCAGCTTTGTGTCCCCGCTGCTGGACATCACTGCACTGGACGGTGGGCGGCTGGCGGTGGCGACGGCGCGCGGGTTCTACCTGCTCAGCCTCGCCACGATGGGCGCCGTCGATGTGCTGCCCAATGCGGTGTTCACGCAGCTCGCGACGAATGACGCGGGCAACATGATCTTCGCCGCCAGCGCCGACGGCGTCGGCATTCTTGCGCTCGCGCGCTGAGATGACGCACTACGCACACGTGTGCATACTTGTATATATGCATATGTGTGTATGTATGTTTGCACGTGTGCGCGTGCGTTTGTGTGTGTGACAGTAATAGAAGGTGTAAACAAAAAGACGAACGTGACGTACACGTACACACAAGTGTCTGTGTGTGTGTGTGTACGTGTGTACAACATTTGCTAAGGCGCGCGTGTGCAGACGAGCACTGTGTGTGTGTGTGTGTATGTGTGCACTGACAGAGATGCAGCAGTTATGCATGCACGTACACATATGTACACATGTACACATGCATGCGTATGTATATGCATATGTTGTGCACACGTCGATGCTGTGTACGACTGCGTGTCATTGCCTGACTACGCACACACAACAGTGCACATACACTCACACACTCACACACACACACACACACTCACACACATACACACTGTCATGTATCGACCACCGCACCGCGCGCGTGTGCGACTGCTCCTGCAGCAGCAAGCCGGCCCCGTCCTCGCAGCTGCCGTGGCGTCGTCGCCGCGTCGCGCGTACACACCCATCTACGCGCCCGACCCGTCCGTCGACCACGTCACGGCGCTGCGCCACGCCGACGAGGTGGCGACGCTGTGGACGCGGCAGGCGACGCCGGTGCCTACAGTTGCGCACGGCATTGCAGCGTGGCTGCGCTTTGGTAATGATCCGGTGGTGCACACACAGCTCAGCGCCGACCGTGACGACTTGTACAACTACTACAGCGACAAGCAGAACAGCCGTGATGCCGATGTGGCGTCGTCGTCGTCGTCCTCATCGTCGTCCTCACAAGCACAACAGCAGCAGCAAGACATGCCATGGCTGTGTCGTGACGACGCGGCGCCTGACCAGACTTCCTCGCTGCAGTATCTGCGCTCACCCTTTGCCTTTGTTGAGGACTACATGGGCACCAACGTCGTCAGCAGCAGCAGCGCGGCACACAGGCAGGAGAGTGCGGCGGTGTGGTCATCGCTCGCGGAGCGGCGCTACGCGGCGCGTATGCGGCAGTCACGTCGTACGGCGAGCAACTATCTTGGTCAGAGCCACGGCAGTCACAGTGCGGCTGTGGAGGGTGGTGGCAGCGGCAGTGGCGGTGGTGCGGCGGCATCCGCGACGACGGCGGCCGCGATGCTGTACGACGAAGCCGACCAGCCGAACACGTCGTGGGCGCACGACACTGTGTTCCGCGAGGTCGCCTTCCTCGCGGAGCGCCACCTGCACATCAAGGTGACCACGCCGCTGCAGCTCGAGCACGTGTTGTGGTCCGGGGCGTGCGAGCCGGCCGCGTTCGTCGCCTTCTTCGCCGCCGTGCAGCAGCAGACGAGTACGTCCATTGCACTGCCGTCGGCGGCGGTGTGGCACTACGAGGGCGAGGCACGACAGCTGTGGGCGGAGCGCTACGTGCCCGCCGCCCGTGCTGCTCGCAGCTTTGTGGACGATGTGCTGGTGCCGCAGTTGCAGCAGCTCAGCAACAACAGCCGCAACAGCAGCAACAACGGCAGTGATGACGGGCAACGTGTGTTGTTGCGCAGCGTAGCCGAGGCGTGGCGTGCGGTGCACCGCATCGAATGTGCGCGTGCGCGGCGGCAAGTATCGGAAGGCATACAGCCACGACACTGGCGACGACCACACAACAGCAACGGCAGCAACGGCTACGACGCCGCGCAGTGCAAGGCGTGGGCCGCCAATGAGCTCGAGCGGTTGCAGCGGTCGATTGCCGAGGGCGTGTACGACGTCGAGGACATGCTCGATGGCAGTGATGCGTGGAAGCGCGAGCACGAGGCGATGGAGCAGCTGCTGCACGCGCCCCTGACGCTGTCTGTCCACGCTGCCCGCGACGGCGACGAGGCGACAGCGACGACATCGTCATCGTCGTCGAGCACGGCAATGACGACCACGACGACGACGCTGTCCTCACCCGCGCTGACGCTGCACGCGTGGTGGCTGCACATGGAACGTCGCGAGGAACTCGAGACGCAGCACGTGCACGAGGACGATCGCCTGCGCGACATCGCCGCCGCCGCCCGCGCGGCACTGTACGCCGAGTGCGACGACGACGCAAACAACGCCAACAACAACAGCAACGAGAGACAAAGCGACAGCGTCGACGCGGACGACGCGGTGGCTGTGCGTCTGCCCGCGGCGCGCGTGTTGGCGGCGCGCGCGGCGGCCGTCGAGCGTGGCCAGCTCGACGTGCGCGCGGCGGTGTGGCGGCCGCACGCGAATGAGCTGTGGTGCAAGCTCAACTATGCCAAGTATGGCGCCTCGAGCATCGTACAGCACACACACAGCGCACAACGCCAGCTGCTCTTTCACTACGCCGCGAGCGCGCACGAGATGGCCGCGACGGCGACGTTGTACTTTGCCAGCAAGCCAAGGAGCACACTGCTCAACTACGCCTCGCCGTACACACTGCGCCGCACACTGCTGAAGTTGTGCGCCGCCTATGGCCTGGACATGGCCTATGCCGCACAGCGGCCGATTATGCTCGGCGCCGCGCACGTTGCCGCGGCCGAGGCGCACATTGCACACGTCACGCAGTCGGTCGCGCGGGCCGCCGGTGAGCAGCGACGACGACGCACGGCGGCGGCAGAGGCGCGTGTGGCGGCGGCCGCCACGGAGGCGCATCGTCGTCGTCGCGCTCTTTGTCGTCGTCAGCAGGACAATGGCAACGAGGCTGACGCGGCAAAGGACAACAACAACGAGGACAATGACGAGGACGAGGACAATGACGAGGACGAGGACGATGACGGCGGTGCGCATGGCTGCTACATTGCCCGTGTGCGCATTGCCGACGTGCCAAGCGAGCTGCTCGATGTCGGGGCGGCACTGCCGTCCTTGTCGATGGCGGGCGACACACGGCCACCGCCACCATCCGCGAGCGCCGCCGCCGCTACGCAGCAACGTGAGAGTGACGACAGCAGCAGCAGCACAAGTGCGACAGGGGCGCATGTGTCGTACACGGACATGTGGCCGCTCGGCGCGCGCAAGCTTGTGTGCTACCGCTGTGCCTCGCCACTGCTGCGTCGCATGCGTGACATACATGCGCGCCTGCAGCATCTGCGCGAGCACGTACAACACGAAGCACAACGACTACAGCAGCAGCAACAACAACAGCAACACGACGACGATGAGCAACACGATGCCGATGACTACTACAGCAATGACAAGCACACGGCGGCGGCGACGAGCGAGTCGCGTGCGCTGCTGCGCGAGCTGCACACATTGCAGCAGCGCGTGCGACTGGAGGTGTCACTGTGGCGACGCCGCGATGCGGCGGAGAGGGCGGCGGCGGCACAACGACGAGCCGCCCATGTCGCACAGACGACGGCGCTGGTGCGTGCGCTGCCGCAGCTTGCCGAGGTGCAGCGCTATGCGCGCACGCTGTACAGCACACTGACGGACGATGCGGTGGACGGCGATGCAGCCACAGACGCGGCGTTGACAGCAGACGCCACACAAGCGGCGACGTCGACGGCGCACGACGACAGTGACGCGTGGGTGTTCGCCGTTATGCTCGACGACGCGGCGTCGCTGAGCGTGACGCGGCGGGCGGAGGTGTATCTGCCGTACGCTGATGCGGCAGGGCGGCCGCTGCCTGCGGGTGAGTATCGTGTCCGCGTGCGTGTCTTCTTGCGCGGCGGCGACGACGCCGCGCCTGCGCACGGCACAGACGTCGTCGTCGACAGAGGCAACACCGCTGCCGCGGACAGCGCCACCGGCGGCAGTGCGGGCGAGGCGGAGGACGTGTACGGCGGCGAGGCGTGGTCGTCGAGCGTGTCTGTGTTTGACGCGCTGCCGCAGCTGCTGCAGCAGTTCTTCAGCAACAACAGCAACAACAACAGCAACAACAATAACAACTACAGCAGCAACAGCGACAGTACGAGCTGGCCAGTTACGGTGCGCGGCGACGAGCTCATTGCCTTGTGCAGCTTCTTGCGCGAGGCCGGCATCGATGTGCCGCTGCAGTGTGAGTTCGAGGCAGGGCAAGCACTGACACCACCCGACAGCAACAACAACAACAACACGATGTCGAGTGCAGCAGACGGCAAGGGCAGTGCCGTGCGCAGCGGCGATGTGGTGCTCGCTCAGTTGCTGTCGCAACTGCGCAGCCGCAGCACCGCACAGCAGCACAGTCGCGCCGAGGCCGGCATCACTGATGTACAGCGTCGTGTCGAGGGTCACTGTCGTGCGCACTGGCAGCTCAGCCACCCGGGCGCCAACGATGCCGAGTGGGCCGCGGTGCGTCGTCGTGTGCTGCACGCGGCGATGCAGCGCGAGCGTGACTGGTGGGTGTCGGACCCGCTGCTCGGGCTGAGCAATGCGGCGGTGACGGCGACGGCGGCGGCGTCGCACGACTCGTTTGCGTATGAGATGTACCCCGCGGTGTCACGCTACCGCAATGAGCTGTGCACCATACTGACTGCACAAGGCAACAGCACGACGACGACGATGCATGCACGCGAGCAGCTGGCGCCGTATGCGGCTGCGGCTATCGTCGATGGCACGGGCGCCGTCACGTCACTGACGTTGCAGCCGACAACGACAGCAGCAGCAGCTGGCGCGTCTGTGCCTGACGACAACAACAACAACAACAGCAGTGAGAGCAGCGTGGTCGAGCAGCAGGCGCTGACGCAGATGCAGGGCGCCCTCGACGCGGCACTGCAGGCCGTGCGTCGTGCACAGCAGCGTCACTGTACGCTGTCCATGTACAAGACGGGCGCGTTTGACAAGCACGCACAGATGCACGCCTTTTGCACCGTACACGGCCTCGAGGTTGGTGGCAAGTATGCGCGCACGTACGCCTATGCGCTGCGCAAGGCGAAGGAGGAGCTCGCCACGCTTGCTGTGGTAGGACACGGCGAGTGGGGCGTGCACGTGCGCGAGCGCTTGTCCGAGGCGAGTGTGACGCAGACGACGACGCGCGAACGCTTTGCCTCGTCTACACACCCGGAGCAGCGTCGCAGACGCTTCGTCGCGACAACGACGCCCTCGGGCAGCAGCCTCGACGACCCGACGCCAGACCAGACGAGCACGTGGAATGTTTAGCTCTGTGACTGTGTGTGTGTGTATGTGTGTGTGTGTGTGTGTGTGTGTGTGTACACGCAAGGTAACGCAAAGTTTCCGTGGCAACAGCATCACATGTTTGTGTGTGTGTGTGTGTGCAGACGGTAGTGACGGTGTAGTAACGCATGACGATAGCGCAGCAAGACGGGCAAACACGCACGCGCGCACATGTCACGATGTGCACCTGCAGTACATACTGCCTGTCTGTGTGTGTGTGCGCATGCATGCATATTGTTGTGTGACAAACTGAACACGTAGCATACAAGCATAGACATATATACACAGACACACATACACACATACACACGTACATACGCACACACACGATCATGTTGCAGTATCTGCGTGATGTGTGGCGCGGCGGCGGTGATGCACGTCACATTGAGGAGCTCGTCAGTGACGTGTTTGTCGACTTTGCACCCTACGCGGGCGCAGACACGCAGCGGCTGACGTTCACGCGCCAACACGGCCGCGTCGCGGCGTCGTCGTTGACGATTGAGGACAGTGGCGAGTGGCTCGTCGGCTGCACACACGTGCACGCGGGGTCGCTGCTCTTCTCCTCGGCGGGGCTGCTGCAGCCGCAGCTGGCGGTGCGTGTGCCGTTGGTGACGTCCGTAGACGCGGCGCTGCTGCAGCGGCGTCATCGCTACGCACCTCGACAACAACAGCAGCAGCAGCGTTGCGAGGACGCCGTTGTCGATGACGACGCGGTAGAGCGAGTGAGGGCGGCAAGCAGGACAAGGTCGCCGCCAGCGGCCGCTGCTGTCGCTGCGTCGTCATCGCCAGCACCGGCGGCGGCGGCGGCGCTGCCTGCCACACCGCACGACGACAAGGGCAGCAGTCAGAGTGACAGTGACAGCACATCATCGTCATCGTCGTCGCTGCTACGCTTCGCACTGTGTGGTCGTGGTGGTGTGTTGTTGCGTGGCTTGCCGCACATTGCCATGGGCGAGTCGGTGATGGGGCAGCTCGAGGTGGACGCGCCGCTGCCGGCGCTGTGGTCATCTGGCCGTCGCAGTGCGGGCGTACGTTGTGGGCCCGTTGCACTGCGCTGGAGCAGCACACCACACGCAGAGGAGTGGCCTGCTGCTGCTGCTGCTACGGACAACAATACGACCGCCATGACGGCGGCTACCGCTACACAAACAACAGGCACACGCACACGATGGCATCTGCAGCACACACTCGACGCGGCCGTGTGTGCACCACTGGCGACGCCACACGTGCCGCTCGCCGTGACGCTGGGTATGCAGCAGCCTCTGCCGTATGGTGATACGCTTGTCGGCGTAACGGTACACAGCGACCGCGCGAGGCACACAAGCTTCGAGGACGGCGACAAGGATGATGACACGGAAGAGAAGGGTGACGACGACGACGACGGCAGCAGCAGCAGACATGGCGCGTATGCAAGCACAACATTGCCCTCGTCGTCGCATCGGCAGCGACGTGTGCGCTACGGTGATGCACACAGCGACGGCGATGTGCACACGACACGACCGCGCTACGCGGTGCGTCTGTTGGCCGTGCAGACGCTGTCCAGTCGCACACTGACGCCACCGCCACTCTCCTCGACAGCCTCGATGACGGCCTCCTCCTCGCTGCTGCTCGACGGCGACGACGATGGCGATGGCGCAGCACTCAAGAGGGGCGGCTTCCTCTCTGCCGCCGCGTTGCGGCGTCGCATTGTGGCGGCTGACAAGCCATGGTATACGCTGCCTACGCTGCTCGGCCTGCACGTGTCGTGTTTGTACGAGCTCGTGCGCGTGAGCACGGCGGCAATTGTGCACGACGGCGCCGCCGACCTGGAGGCGGCGGTGATGGTCGACGCGACACCGCTGCTGCCGCAGACGCCCACGCTGGTGCGCGTCGGGTGGAGCAACTCGCGGCGCCTCGCACTCGGCGTCACCTCGCTCGTGGGCCGCGTGCTGACGGTGACGCTGGGTGTGCACTACATGCCTGGTGAGCGCCCACGCTTTGGCCTCGAGTTTCGTGCATAGAGACGACAAGGAAGACACAAGAAAAAGAGAGTATGTGTGTGTGTGGCAAAGGAGCCAAGGCGAAGGACGACTGACGGTGAGCACACATACAAAGAGACACGTGTGTGTGTGTACATAGAGTGGGTGAACGTGAGCGTGTGACAGCGGTGTATTGTGTACATGTTCGTCATGCCTATGCACGTGTATACACGTATGTGTGTGTTTGTGTGTGTGTGTTTGTGCTTGTATGCAAGATGCCTCTTGTGTAGTGTACGCGACAACACTAACATAGCAAAACAAACAAACAAACACACACACACACACACACATCTCTTTCTTGTAACTTGCACCTTACTTTACTATTTGCGCTGCAGACATGGCACATCACAAGAAGAAGACGACGCCGCAAAACGCGTCGCAGACGACGGCGGTAGCCGCGTCGCAACAGCAGCCGCAGCAACAGCTAACGAAGCAGCAACAGCAACAAGCGGCAAAGAAGAAGCAGGCGAACGCGGCGGCAGTGGCGTCATCATCGTTGCAGCAACAACAACAGCAGCAGGCGAGCAAAGGCAACAACAATGACAGCGTCAGCAGCAACAGTCGCAACAACAACAACAACAACAACAACAACAACGGCAATGCAAGCAAGAAGAAGGCTAGTCTGGTGCAGCAGACGAAGCAGGCGGTGGTGACGTCGTCGCCGCCGCAGCAGCAGCAGCAACAACAGCCGAGCAAGGCGCATGTGTTGTTGCACCTTGTCGAGCTTCTGGTGTGTGCGGCTGGCATTTGCATCTGCTTTGGCCTGTGGGCGCTGAAGCAGGAGCGTGTTGTCACGAAGCCGTACCACACAGGCACGTCGCTGTCCAAGGGCGAGAAGCTGCCGACAGTGTTCGGCCTCAGCCTGCTGCAAGCATGCGCTGGCTTTGTCGTCGCGTGTGCGTTGCTGCTGCTACACGCCGTGTGGCGCTCGCTGCTGCGCTGCTGCGGCGGACTGCGCCGTCGTCATCGCCGTGACGCACACGCAGCGGCGACGACGACACGCCCGCCGCCGCGCTTTGGCTTGCGTGATGCGTGGCAAGTGACGTCCATGGGGTTCACCAATGTGTTTGGCAGCACACTCGGCTACCTGGCAATGCGGCAGCTGTCGTTCCCTGTCGTGCTCGCGACGAAGATGTCAAAGATGCTGCCAGTGATGTTTGTCGGTGTGGTGTGGTACGGCACACGCTACCCGGCACGCAAGCTGCTCGCCTGTCTGCTCATCACCGCCGGTGTGGTGTCGTTTTACCTGCTCGAGGAGGCCACTCACCCGCACCACGCGCGTGACGCACACACGCCGTCGGCCACTGCAGCAGCAGCCGCCGCCGCCGCAACACAAGGCAAGTTGCAAGACACACTGAGTGCGTGGATGGCCACCGCGTCGGCGCGACGTGGCTGGATCGGCTTCGCACTGCTCTTTGTGAATCTGCTCATGGACGGCTTCACCAACGCGACACAAGACGAGCTTGTGCGACGGCGTGGCTGGGGCGGCAATGTGCTCATGGCGTGGACAAGCGCCGTCAGTGCGTTGTGGGTGCTGGCGATGATGCTGTTTGTTGAGTACGGCAACGTCGCCCACGTCGCGCCGTCGGCGCTGCAGCGTGTGCATGCGTGGGCGAGTGGTGTGCCGGCACTGGCGCCTGTGCTGGCAAAGTTGCAGCCGTGGCTGCAGCCGTTACTGCACCGCGCGGCGGCTGCGGTAGCGCGTCATGGCAGTCACACGGGCACAACGGCTGCTGCTGCTGCGGCGAGTGCCGTGTCGCAGGCGATGCCGCTGCCGGTGCGTGCTCTTGGCAAGGATGTGATGGCGCTGATCGCCTTCTTGCAGCGCCACCCAGCGGCGCTGTACGACGTCGCACTCATGAGCGTCCTGCACGCGCTCGGCCAGTTCTTTGTCTTCCGCACCATTGCCCTCTTTGGCTCGCTCACGCTGACGGCGATCACGCTGCTGCGGAAGATGGGCAGCGTGTTGCTGTCGATTCGTGTGCACCACCACGTCGTCAACGCGCCGCAGTGGTGCGCGTTGGCCGCCGTGGCGGTCGGTGTGGTGTGTGACACGTGGCTGAATGTGCACGCAAGCGCGCGCGGCCGCAACGAGGGCAAGGCGAGTGCCGCTGTCTCGCACCACAGCCGCAAGGTAGCCGCACGACTGGCGCACAGCGGGGCAAAGAATCCGGCACAAATGGCCGAGCTGCTGCACAGCAAGAAGCAGTGAGTGCAGCGTAGGTAGGCGACGACGTCGTGTGTGTGTGCGTGTGCGTGCGTGCGAGTGTGCAAACACATGGTAACAATAAGTTTGTGTGAGCGCACATGTTTGTTTGTGGTGTTTGTGTGAGCGCACACACCTGTTGCAAGCATAATGTAACAAGACGCAGTGCATGCGAGCACATGAGAGCAGTGACGAGGTAATAACGACTGCAGTCGAAGAACAGCAGCAGCAGCAGCAGCGGCAGCGCGTAGACGCACAGGACGCGACAAGCTAACAAGCACAATGTCAAGGTCATATGTAAATATATATACATATGTAAGTGTGCATGTCGTTGCCATGACGACAGTAATGACGGCGACGACGACAACAGCGAAGATTGTGACACTGTGTGTATGTGTGCGTGCGTGACAACTTGTACGCACACCCACACACACTCGTAGACAAGAACAGACACACACACACACACACACACACACACACAGACACACAAGAGGTCATGAGCAGTACACAGGCGCACGATGCGAGCGCAACGACAGGGACAGTAAACAGCAGCAGCAGCAGCAGCAGCAGCAGCGACAGCAGTAGTCGTAGTAGTGCTGACTTTGCACAGCGCATGCGTGCCTTGTTGCAGCATCGCGCGCAGCAGCGGCCACTGCCCGCCGGCTATGTGCGCTGCCCGCTGCAGCCTGAGCATCATGTGCCGGCGGCTGCCATGGTGACGCACATTGCGCACGTACACCTCGGCGATGCACTGGCGCTCGCACCCGATGCGATGTACTCGGCCGCGACGGCACAGCGCCGTCTTGCGTACGTGCAACAGCAGACAGCAGCAGCAGCAACAGAAGAACGTGCGCAGCCCTCGTTGTACAGGCGCATGCGTCGTCGTCGTCGTTGTCCGTCTTGCTCGTCGTGCAGCAGCAGCGACAGCGACGCCTACGACGACAGCGACTCGTACAGCAGCAGCAGCAGCAGCGACATGTACAGGCGTCGTCGTCGTCGTGCTCTGTGCAACACAAGCAGCAGCAGCAGCAGCAGCAGCAGCGATGACAGCGTCGTACTGCCCACACCGCAAGCACAGCCAGTCGCGACACCGCCAGCAGCAGCAATGCATGCAACGATGCTATATGCTGCACCACCACCACCACCACCACCGTCGCCGCCGCAACAACGGGCGAGTGTCGCGTTGTCCGTCGCACATGCGCTCGAGCAGCAGTGGCGAGCACGTTGTGTGGTGCTCGAGCGACGCCCTGTGCTCGACGGCGACGCGGCGGCAACGCACGCGCGCCTGCGCGACGAGGACATGCGTGAGCTGTGGCAGCACTTGCGCGCACACGCGTGCGAGCCGGCTGACGTTGTTGCGTGCGGTGTGCGTGCCGTGCTCGTATACGACAGCGACCCCGCACGAGACGCCGCACTGCATTGCTTGCAACAACAAACGCAGCAACAACAAGCACAGCCGCTGCTGCTCGGGCGACTGCGCATCGTGTAACGTGTCGTATGCGTTTATGTATGCGTTCATGTGTGTGTGCGTGTGTATGGTACTGTCATGGGCTTGCATGCATTGCTTGTTCACTTGTTTGTGTGTTTGTGTAGAAGTGCAATCGCTTGCGTGTCCGTGTCTGTGTGTTTGTCGCCATGTTGCGTGCGACGTGGCGGCGCTGCGGTGTGCAGCACACGACAGGCCACACCGCAGCCTTTGCCTCGTCCGCGTCCTCTGCGCCACTGCCGTCGGCCGCGCCTCTGCTGCGTGGTGCCATCAACGACGGTCGCGCAGAGCTAGCGGCGCAGTTTGCGACGATGGACGGCTGGCAGGCGACGCACGACGAACGCTTTGACGCCTATGTCAAGGAGCAGCGGCTGCGACAGCGCTACGACGCGTTTGATCAGCGCGTCGAGCGCGCCTACGCGGCGGCCGCGCGGGCGCACAAGGCCGAGGTCATCAACGCATACAAGCGTCGACTGACGGCGTCGTCGACCAAGTATACAGCGCAAACCGCGCTCGACCTGCAGGCGGCGCTGCAGGAGCGGCTGCGCTGGCTGCGCGAGGTGTGGTCGCAGGTCGACGCCGACTACCGCAGCGGGGACGCGGCGCGGCAGGCGGTGGCGGCGCGTGAGATGAGCGCCGCCCTGCAAGGCGAGCCGGGCGAGTACATGCAATGGGTGTATGAGCGACAACGTACGCTGCGGTTGTCGGCGGGGCCGAAGACGCAGGCGTTGGCCGACGCCGAGGTGGCCGACGCGGAGCTGCCTGACGTGTCGGACGAGGAAGTGAGCCGCTACCACGGGCTGCGGCTGAGCATGGCCGATGTGGAGCGGCGTGTGAAGACGCGCTACGGGCTGGCCGGACAGCAGCACTGGGCGGAGCTGCAAGCCGCCAAGGACGCCGTGTACGCGGAGAAGCTGTCGAGTGCGGCGGCTGTGTATGAGCAGCTCGTTGCGCAGCATGCTCGCTACGAGGAGAGTCAGCGCACGGCGCAGCTGCGGCAGACGGTGGCGCGCGTGCACGAAGCGCAGGTGCGCTTTAAGGCTGCCATGGCGCTCGAGAGCGAGCGCGAGCGGGCCATGGAGGCGCACGCGGCGCTGTCGCGGCAGCGCAGGCAAGCCGCGCGCGAGGCGCGCATCGCCGCCCTGCGTGAGGCGGCCGAGCTGCGCGCGCGGGGCGCGACGAGCGCCGAAGTGCGCGCCGCCGCCGCGCAGCGCAGGATTGACGCGCAGGCCCGTCAGCAAGCCGAGGCGGCGCTGCGCGAGCGCGAACACGTCGTGCAGCGCAAGCATCACTACCTCGACCTCATCGAGCGGCTGCGCAGCGAGGCCGAGTGGCGCGATGGACGCGAGATGATGGCGGCGCAGGCGGACGGCGGCAGCGGCGACGGCGAGCGCATGCCCACCCCGGCGCGTGCACGCGACACGGCAACGTCGCTGCCGCGACGCGCCGCAGCGGCGACGCGGACGGCCGACGAGGACGCCGAGTGCAACGTGTACGGCTTCGCTGACGCCGACGCGCTTGACACGACGGCGCGTGCGACGACTGGCGTCACACGGCGCAGTAGCAGCAGCAGCACGCAGTTGTCGCCACCGTCGCCTTCGCCGTCGCCAGCAGCCGATGCACGCGGTGAGGCGCTGTGGGCGGCACTGCGCCGTGACAAGTACGAGGATCCGGCGCAGACGGTGCATCAGGCCCGCCTTGACGCCGCCCACACATACGACCCGCTGTACGAACGCTTCTCGCCCTTCACCCTCGCGCAGGGCCGTCAGGCGCGACAGAACGCCGGCGAGCACGCCGGCGGCAACGAGAGCGACCACCAGGTGCTGAAGAGGCCGTACCAGATCATGGAGCCGTACTTTTGGGGTGTGCAGCCGGGCGCCGTGCACGACCTCGATGGCGAGGGCAGCAAGGATTACCTTATGCAAACGGCCTGGCACGTGCGTGACAAGACGACCGGTGACATTGACTGGCGCTATGAGCGCCGCAAGGGCGGTGCCGCGTTTACCGGGCCGCGCTTCTACCGCCTCGGTGCCGAGCGCGAGGCGCGTGATCCTGGTCTGCAGACGACCGAGCCGCTGCCCTACACGCGACACACACGCTCGCAGTTTGCGGCCGCAGCGACAGCAACAACACAACGGCGGCAGCGGCAGCAGCAGGGCAGAGGTGAGCGCGCGCACGCGCCGTGGCAGCCGCCTCGCGCTACGGCGGCAAGCAGCACAGACACATCGGTCAGCTGGCGTAGCGAGTAGTGCACGCGTAACGTACACACACACATACACATCGTTGTGTGACTGCAATCGTTTACGTCTGTACATGCACTTGCACTTGTCAGTAGAGTTGCTGTGTATATGTGTAAACGCGCAGGTGTGTAGTGCTATACACACACACACACACACAAAAAAAAAAAAAACCATACACATTCTTGTGTCGTGCAGGGCAGTCTTGCCTGCTACTGCTGTTGTTGTGTACACGTGTACGTTTGTCTGTGCCTATCCTGTCTGTGTGTGTGTCTTTGTCTGAGTTTGTTTACGTGTGTGCGTGTGCTGTCGTTGTCGTGGTGGTCGTTACATAGCACGAGGGCAGCGACGGCGTCATGGCGTGTGACGGTGGCACTGTGCTCGAGCACAACAACAACACCTCGTCGTCGTCGTCTGCTGTAGTCGTGCAGCAGCAGCAGCAGCAGCAGCAACGCACATCGACAATGTGCAGCACAGCAACGTCATCGTCGTCGAGAATGAGCGGCATTGTGTCACACACGGCGCACGCGGCAAGCGGCGGCTGCAACAGCGACAACCGCTGTGTGCTAGTGGCAGTGGCAGCATCGTCGATGCCTACGTCACCGTCGTCGTCGTCACCGCCAGCAAGCATGACTGCGATGACAATGACGACGATGCCCACAGCCGCCGCTGCTGCTGCTGCTGCAACCACAATAACAAAAACAACAACGACGGCAGCGTCGTCGACGAGTGCAACGACGACAGCGCCGACAATGGCCGCCGTTGCCGTTGTCGACGCGACGCTGCGACGTCAGGTGCACCGCAACATGTGGCTGTTTGTTTGGCTCAAGGTCATTGGCTCATACGACTCGGGCTGCTTCAGCGCCGTCCTCGGCGTGCGCAACGGTGTGGCGGAGCAGTGGCAGCTGTCGATCCTGCAGCAGGGCTGGCTGACCTCGAGCGTCTTCGCCGGCAGCATCGTCGGCTGCCTGCTCGCCGGCTACGTGTACGCACACCATGACGAGAAGAGGGTGCTGCTCGTGACACTGCTGCTGCACACCGCCTCAACGCTTGGCTTTGCGCTTTTGTCCAGCTACGCGGCGGCGCTGCTCTGCCGCTTCGTCATTGGCCTCTCGCTCGCGTCGATCATTGTCTACACCCCTGTTTGGGTCGACGCGTTTGCGCCGGCGTCGCGGCAGAGTATGTGGATGGCGCTGCACAACGCCGGCGTGCCCATCGGCATCATCGCCGGCTACCTCGCCGGCGCCCTCGCGCCGCTGCTGTTTGCGGTAGCGTGGCAGTGGGCGTTTGTGCTGAAGTGTGTGCTGATGCTGCCGACGACCGCGTACGTTGCCCGCATTGCTGCGCGGACGATCAATGCGCGGCGTCACATGGCCCTCGCCATGACGACGACGTCGACGACGACAGCAGCAACAGCAGCGACAACAATGCACAGCAGCAGCGGTGGTGGCAGTAGTAACAACAACAGCATGGTTGTTGTCAGCGCACCGACGGCTGCTGCGGTGGCGGCAGCGGGCGTGTCGACGTCGCCGTCATCGGCGTCGTCCTTGTCTGTGCCCTTGTCCAGCAGCGGCAGTCAGAGTGGTGTGGCGGCAGTGGCAGCAAACGCAGCCGCCGCCATACTGTCGTCACCGTCATCGGCGCCACTACACGCACCAGCAACAACAACACAACCAGCACCAGCAGCAACAGTAACAACAACAGCGACGTCGTCCTTTGCCACGACCACATCACCAGCACCTCCACTGCCGCAGCCGCTGTTGCCGCCACTAGACCACGCCACCGCCGCACGCCGCCTCGAGCGCGTCGTCTGTGCGGTGCGGCTGCTGCTGCACAATGGCGTGTACATGTGCAGTGTGCTGTCCATGTGCTGCTTATACTTTGTTGCGACTGGGATGCAAAACTTCATTACACCGTACCTGACAGCACCGCCGTTTGCCGCACCGATGCAGACGATCATTGTCGGCTTCGGCATGTCAGTCGTGACGGCGCCCGTGTGCGGTGTGGTCGTCGGGGGTGTGCTGCTCGATCGCTGTGGTGGCTATCGCAACAATCTGCTCTCGACGTCGCTCTTCAGCCTCGCGTGGGGCGTGGGGGCGGCGACGTTTGCTGTTGCGTGTGCGTTTCTGACGACGACGACGTCGTTTCTGCTTGCCATGTCGGTCGTCCTCTTCTGCGGCGGCGCCCTCATGCCTGCCGGGGTGGGGCTGACGATGTCGGCCCTGCCGGCTGAGCTGCGGCCGGCGGGGGCGGCGATGGCGCAGACGCTGTACAATCTGCTTGGAAACTTTAGCGGCCCGCTCGTCTGCGGTGCGGTGGCGCAGTGGGCTGGCGAGCTGCGGTACGGCGTCGTCACGCTGCTGCTGTCGAGCGTGCTGGGTGTGGTGCCGGTGATGGTGATTGTGCACACGGCGATGTTGCAGCACAAGGGCGGCGGCCACCGCGCACACAACACGCGTCACCACCACCACCACCGCGAGCAGCAGCAGCAGCAGCACGCGACGTGTACGTCGCACAGTCACCACACGACCGCCGCCGCTGTGGCAGCGAATAGCAGCGACGTTGGCGCTAACAAGTGTGTCGCGGCGAGCAGCGGCGGCAGCGGCGTTGCCGGCGTCGGTGTCGTGACGCTGCGCTCTGCCACGGCTGCTGCTGCAGCGGCGATGGTCGCACCGACGCTGTCGCATACGCATCGCAGCAATGTGAGCACCCCGCACTCGTTGCGCACCACCTCACGGACAGCAACACCTGCAGCAGCCGCAGCCGCAACGACGATGACTGCCGCTACAGTAGCTACGCCCATCACACCTGCCGCCGTCACCTTGTCGCTGCACACGCGCATGTGCAGTCGCGAAGATGCGCGGCGGCAGATCAGCGGCGACCTACCCGCCAGCCTGCTGCGCACCACCACCACAACAACCACAACAGCAAACACGGTGAGTGCAACGCGATCGCCGTCGAACAGCGTAGCAGCGCTGATGCCACAACAGCAACAACTGCAGCCGTCACCGCTGCTGCTGCCACGACATCACGAGTACAACAGCGGCACACGCGGTGGCGCGGCCGCTGTCACCACAGCAGCAGCAGCAACAGCAACGATGACGGCGAACAGTGCAACGCATACGCCCACGATGCCGCCGGCGGCACACGCAGCAACCGCGTCCTCATCGTCGTCGTCGTCCTTGTCGCCGTCGCCGTCGTCGACGGCCGCGACCGTCACTGCGTGGGCGACGAGCATGTTGACTGCGAATGCATCGCCGGTGCCACCCGACGTGCTAGCCTACACACAGCAGCAGCAGCAGCAGTACACGACATCACACCAGCAATATGGCACGCATGCCGCACAACACTACTATGGCCTCGCCACGGCAGCAGCAACGTCGTCGTCACAACAACAACAGCAGCGTTACGTACAACACACAAGACTGTCACCACACGACACCACATCCGCGTCCGTCTCGTTGCCATCTGCTGCTGTCCACGCTGACGATGGCAACGGCGCCGCTGCTGCTGCTGTTGTCAGCGACGTGTCGCACTGCGCTGCCGACCACCACCGCGGTGGCGCACACTACCACAGCCACACGAGCAGCATTAGTGTCGGTCACGTTGCGTACGACAGCAACGGCGGCAGCAGCGGCAGTGTCAATGGCGCGTACGACTTCGCCACAACACCGCCTGTTGTCATGACACCAACGACGAGGACAGACGCAGCCGCCGACGATGCAGCCGCCGTCACACACACGCCGCTGCTGCCGAGCAACGTCGACGACGTGTACCATGCACTGCTACCGCTGCCGCTGCAGCAACAATCTGCAACAGCAGCAACAACAACAGCAACAACCGCAGCCCCGACGACGCACGCGCAGCACACGCCACACATGACGTCCATGTCATTGTTGTATGCGGCTGCTGCAGACGCAAACAAGGCAGCCGTCGACGCCGCGCCGCTGACCACAGCGTCGTGCAACGGCAGTGACGCAAAGGACATGCCGGCGAGCGCAGATGAAGACAGCCGTCACGCATTCGCGGCAGCTGCACCACCACCACACACACATCACCGCGACCATGTCCATGGTGCAAGCAGTCGTGCGACATCGCTCGTCGTGCTGCCACTCGCGACCTTGCCAGATCAGTACAGCAGCAGTGTCGACTTTGTCCGCTCACTCGGCTTGACGAGAACGAGTGCAACAACGACAACGACGACAGCAACAACAGCAGCGACGACGACAACAGCAATGACGATGTGTGCACGTCCACCGCACTCGCCGTACGCGTCCTCGTCGTCGAGCAGTGGTGTGCATGACGACGAGGACGACGACAGCAGCAGCAGCAACAGCAGCAGCGGCAGCGATGCTGAGAGCAGTGATGATGTGCATACGTAGAGTCGACAGTGCTTGCGTGCGTGCATGCGTACGTACGTACGTGCGTGTGTGTGTACATATGTTTGCAAGACATACGAGCAACCCTACCATGGGCAGCACCTGCCAACTACACCCCCCTCTTGCCACACCTACATACTACACTTTTGTGTCGCATTGGCTAGTGTTGTCGTCGATACTGTTCTGTGCGTACGTGCGTGTTTGTGCGCGTTGTCAGTGGTGCTGACGTTGTTCGTGCCTGTGTACATTGCTATGTATGTGTACACACACATGTCAACACGCTTGTTGTATGTATCACATTGCGCTTATGTTTGTGTATACATATGTGTGCATGTATGCGTGTATGTTTGTGGGCGGGTGGATGTGTGCTTGCATAAAAGACTATACTGCTGGCCTTGCTCTTCGCGCGCGCACACACACACACACACACACACACACATGTGTACCTTGCTAAAGAGTCGTGTTGCAGTAGCATAAGTACACACACACACACACACACATACATACATACATACATACATACATACATACATACATACATACATACATACACATACATACAATGGCTAGCGTGTCACCGTCTGAAACGGGTGGTACGCTCATTGGCTTCTTGCAACAACTGCGTGGCAGTCTTGTCGAGATTGAGCTGAAGAACTCGTCTGTCGTGTCGGGCAAGGTCACACTTGTTGATGGCAAGATGAACACGTACCTGCGTCAGGCAAAGATCACCGCCAAGGGCCGCAACCCTGTCGAGGCGGAGGAGTACATGGTGCGTGGCAGCACGATACGCTACATCATACTGCCCGAGGCGATCAACACGCACGACGTGCTCAAGCGTGCGGCTACCATGACGCGCAAGCCGTCACATCGCCATGGCGGTGGCAGCAATGCGAAGAAGGCGAGTGCGAGTGCGCCAAAGGAGGCAGCTGCATCGTCACCCGCGTCCATGTAACGTGTGTGTGTGTATGTATGTGTGTGTGTATGTGAGTGCGCGCGCGTCACTGTACGCTGGTGCGGGGTACGGTAGAGTAATGTGTACGTGCACGTGTGTGACTGAACAAGTAAGTTGTCACCGAGGCAAAGAGAGCATGTGTGTACAGGCGCAAGTGCCTGTGTATGTGTGTGTGTGTGTGCAATGTATATGTGCGATACTACACATGTGTTGTGTGCTCTTTGTGTACAAGCGCAGCAACAACAGCTGCAAACACGTATACACACACACACACACAGACACAGACACACACACACACACAAAACATGAGTGGCTCAGGCGGCACACCGCACAGCCGAGTCAGCTTCTTGCGCAGTCTGCAGTATCGCATGCATGTGCGCAGTGAGGCGGCGGCACACAGAGAGCAGCAGCAGCAGCAGCAAGAGCAGGAGGCGGTGAGAGAATGTGCACGTGTGACAGGTGGTGCGACACTGACGGCGGGTCAGCTGCGCGCACTAGCACGTCTTGCACGTGGCTGCGAGGTCGATATTACTGCTGCTGCTCCTCCCGCTGCTGATGTCAGCGCGACAAGGCCGAAGGCAGCGGCGGCCAGGCGCAGCCACGGCCACACGCCGACGTCACCGCAGCGAGCGCACAGCACGAATGCAGCAGCTGCTGCAGTAGACAACAAGCCTGCAGCAGCCGCAGCCATGGCAACACCACCACCACCACCACCACCAGCAGCAGCACTGTCGCAGCAACAGCAGCAGCCACCATCTGCACAAACGAAAAGGCACATGGACGTGCAGGTGGACGCGACGGCAACACCCCCTGCACCAGCCTCGACTGTCCCGTCAGGCAGCATGCAGCCGCTCTTCTCGTATCGTCAGCAGGAGCTGCTTGACGGCATACTGGCACGCTATCGACGAGGCGGCAGCAGAAGCAAGGTGTACAAGCGTCGTGACGACAGCGACGACAGCGATGACAGCGATGACAGCAGAGAGGCAAAGCGCAATGTCAGCGATGTGTGCGTGCAGACGGACAGCGACAGCACAACAGCGGCTGCGTTGCCTGCCGCACACATTGTCCTCCACTGCTGCGCGCACGCACAAGGCGACTGCACGCAATGCAACAACAAGCAGCGCAACGACAACGACAACGACAACAGTGTTAAGAAGGACGACAAGAAAGCAGACGCAGCACCACAAGCACCAGCAGCAGCACCAGCAGAAGCAGCAACAACCGCCGCAAAGGATGTACAGACGGACGACACGAGCGCGACAGCGCCACCGCCCTCACCACCACCGCCGCCGCCGTCAGCAGCGCAAGCGCTGCTGTTGCGCAGTGCGACAAGCTACGTCAGCGGCCTTGAGGCTGACGTGGCGCACTACAACGCGCAGCTGCGTGCAGCCGCACAGTGCATGAGTGATGAGGCAGAGCAGTCGGCGCAGCTGCGCAGTGATCGTGATGTGTTGCTCGCCCTCACACGACAGCTCGAGGTCGACAATGCGGAGCTGCACGAGGCGGTGCAGCGGGCAGCGTGGCGGCGACGCACACGACGCGTCCTTGACGCCGGCAATGACGACGACAACGATGACGACGGCAACAAGGACAGCAAGGGCAATGACAGGCGACGCGGTCAAGGTAGTGCACAGCAACAGCCGCCGCAGCAGCGGCAACGACATGCACGTGTGCTGCACAGCGGTGCCGTCGTGTCTTCTGCAAGCGACAGCGACAGCAACAATGATGACGATGACGACGACGTTGTTGTTGTGACGCCGAGGGGCGGCGTATTGCGTCGTGACAGCACAGCAGCCGCACACGGCAAGGACGAAGGCGACGACGTCACAAGCACGATATGGCTGCGCTACCCGGACGAGGTGCGTGCGGCGTACAATGATCATGGCAACACGCACAACACTGCAGCCGCAACAGCACCAGCACCAGCAGCAGCAGTAGCAGCAGCACGTGTGCAGCACGACAATGTCACAAACGACGACGGCAAGCCTGCACAAACATTGCAGCAGCAACGCGCAGCGGATGCTGCTGTGCAAACAACTGCCACACCACCACCTACGCAGACGATGACAGCACCGTTGGCACCAGCAGCGACAGTGCCACCGTCTGCTGCTGCTGCTGTACACACACCACAACCACAACCACCACCACCATTGCAACGACAGCAGCAGCAAACAACAACAACAACAACAAACGACGAAACGACGCCAGCAGCGACGCATGCAGAGCTGTCGGCCATAGAGCAGTACATTGACAGGCTGTGGCGTGAAGCACAGCAGGCGGCGGTGCAAGTGCAGGATGTGCTGCAGCGCACACAGGCAACAAGCAGCACGCCTGCACCGCGTGTCGCCTTGCCGACACCACCACCGCCGCCACCGCAGCAGCAGCAATCATCACAGCCATTGCACACAGTGCCAACAATACAGCCGCGTTATGCAGCCGCCGCAGCAACACCACCACCACCACCACTGCCACTGCCATCTGTCGTGTACATGACGCCACCACCACCGCTGCAACCTGCCCCGTACACACTACGCAGCAGCAACACGACAGCTGCACAACAACAACAACAACAACAACGCGAGCAAGAACGGCTGCAGCAAGCACAACGTGAGCAAGAACGACTGCAGCAAGAGCGTGCCGCAGAGATTGCCCAGCTGCGTCGTGAGGTGGCAATAGAAGGACAACGCATCGCCTTCGAGGCGCGCCGCTACCACGACGAAGTGCGCAGTGACAACAATGACACTGTCAGTGGTGCAGCAACAGGCACCCGCTCACTGCAGCCATCTTACTATGCGTAAGCACACGCGCGCACGCACACACTTGCCGCATGCGATGTGCTGTCGTGTCATAGACGACTGTACAAGTACAAACACAAACACACAGACACACGCACACGCGCACATGCTTGTATGGTCTGTTCATGTGAATGTACATGTGCAGCATACGTCACTTGTCGCTTGCTTCGTTTTGCGTACAGACACACGTGTAGCGTGTAGCGAACATGAAGGCGCAAGGCACCAGCGCTAACAACAGCAGCAATGCTGCTGCTGCTGCTGCTGACGCCTCTCCTGCTGCAAACGATGACGCCGTCATGCTGCAGCAGCTACTTGGCGGTGGTGGTGTGATGCGCGACGCTGACGCACGCGCGCGGCAGCGGCAGCAGATGCGTCTTGCACGGTCGAATGATCGGCACGCGTACAGTGACGTGGTGGTGGGCGCAGTGGTGTACAGCTTCAGTACACTGCAGCTTCTCGCGGGGCAAAGCAACGCCTTGTCGTTGTTGTCGTTGTGGCTGGCGGGCACCGGCTTCTTTGTCAGCTATGCACAGCGACGTTACTTGCGGCTTCACTATGCCGCCATGGCACCACCCACAACTGCAGCAGTAGCAGGGCAGCATGACGACAGCGGTGCTGTTGCCGCTGCTGCTGCTGTGCAGACAGCGGCGATGACGGCTGTCGACCCGCGCACACGCTACCAGATGGAGACGGTGTCATCGTGGGTGTGGCTGCTGACGTCGACGCAGCAGTTCCGCACGCACAAGCTACTGCGATGGAGTGGCTACAGCAGCTGGTGTGGCTTGCTGTGCGCCGCCTACTACTCGACACGTCACTTGTACACGGTGTACGTGACGTAAACGGCGACAATGTGCGCAGTGTAACGAGTACGCGCGCGTATATGTGTATGTTTGGGTAGAAACTTTGTGTGTGTGTATGTGTACATTCGTGTACATGTGTGTCTGCATGCAACTTGTTTGTTGCGCAGACGAGTAGCTTGTGCATAGTAGTTTTGTGTGTGTGTGTGTGTACAAGTGTGTGTACAAGTGTGTGTGCTGACTGCGACAAGCATGAACGGCGAGAGTGACACGTACGGCAACGCTGCGTATGCGTCGGCGTCGTCGGCAGCGCGTATGCGCGAGCTACTGAAGGTGAGTGAGCTGCGTCGACTGCTCGGTGATGTGGCAGGTGGTGCGCCCGTCAATGCGCACACAACAGCCAGCAACAACAACAATGGTAGCAGTGGCGGTGGTGGTAGTGTGTGGCAGTCAGCGGCGACGTCGAGCACAACGATGGCGGCCGTGTGCGCCTCTGACGTGGTGGTCGAAGGCTATGTACTGCGCTACCTGCACCACTGCCACGATCACGTGCGTAACGCCATCGCCGCACTACAACGGCGTCGTGCGTACGAATACACACTGCCCTCGCTGCGCTTGACGCCAGCGGCGTTGATGCTGCTGTACAGCGGTGATGTGGCGCTGTTGCGTGGTGGCGATGTGCATGGCCGACCCGTGTTGTGCGTCAACTATCGTCACAACAAGGGCAGCAACGACAAGGGCAACGCGACTGCGCACATGGATGCGCGTGACGGCGATGCGTTGCAGATGGCTGTCATGGTCGTGCTCGAATACATGCAGTCTCTTTGCATCGAGCACGTTGTCGCGCACACCACCACCACACGCGACAACAGCGGCAGCAACCATGGCAACACGACAGCAGCAACAACGACAGCAGCAACAGCAGCAATGTACAATCGTAACAACAACAACGGTGGTAGCGGTAGCGATGCAGCGGCGGCAGCAGCGCAAGAGGCAGCAGCGTTTGTGTCTGCAGCGGTCACTGCCGCCACACACGGTGGCGTACCGACGACGTCAGCAACAATGGACAACAACAGCAGCAACAACAACAACAGCAGCAACAACAACAACGCAGCTGCGCAGCCGTCATTGCAGCAACAGCAACAGCAGCAGTTTGTGCTGCTCGTCAAGGACGACGGTGGAGTGACGCAGGCGCAGAGTGCGCTGCTGAACACGGCGGCACAGCTCACGGCGCTTGTGCAGCAGTACTACCCTGATCTGATTGCACAGGTGCTGCTCGTCGTCGAGGCAGATGAGGCGCGTCGTGTGGTGCAGGACGCAATTGCGCTCTACTCGACACATGTGCAACGTCGCGTCCGTCTTGTACATCGCCGCGAGCTGCCCGCGTACGTGGCGCCACACCTGCTGCCACGTGAGTTGTGCTGCCACGACGACGGTGATGACGGTGACAAGGGCGGCAGCAGCAGCACCAGCACAGACAGTTACACGCCGAGGACGGGTGGTGGTGCGGCGGCTGCACACGACGGCATTGCCACGCGTGCAACAAGCTACTACAGCGAGGCGGAGGCGTCACACGAGGACGACGGTGAACGCGGCAACAACAACAACAACAACAATGCTGCTGTTGCTGCACAAGCGCAACACAACATGACCACCGCGACAACGAACACGTGTGCACACACACCGCTGCGCGGCTTGTCTGTTGGCTTCGTCGAGATGGTGCTGCAGCACTGGTACACACTCACGTCGTACTTGCAACTGGAGCTCATACAACAACAACAGCAGCAACAGCAGGCGCAGCAGCAGCAGATGCGGCCGTTGTATGTGCCGCCACACGCACACGTCTGGACGAGGCAGCACTACGCACAGCTGCATCGCCTCGCCACGGCTGCGCTGCTCAGCGACGCAGCAAACGGCGGCGGCAGCAGCAGCAGCAGCAGCAATGGCAGGCGGCCGCTACGATTGTCATGTCGTGCGCAAGGACGAGGACAACACAAACAACACCATCGTCATCGTCATCGTCATCATCGGCAACACAACAACAACAATGCGTCGGCGACGTTGACCAGCGCCGCACTGCACAACGCCACCGAAGACACGACGACGGCTGCGTTGCTCACGGCTGTCAGTCCGAGCGGCACGCCAACGGCGCCGCGTGCGCAGTCGCAGCGCAGCTTTGCTGATGCGCTGTCGGCGGCGTCGTCGTTTCGCGTCGATGCGGCGCGAACATCACCGACGACAACAACGGCAGCAGCGGCGGGGACAAGCCGCACGAACAACAACAACAACAGTGCTGCTGCTGCTGCAATGACGCTTGACGATGGCGTCTGCTCTGCATACACGATGCAAGACAATGACCACGAGGACAGCGACGATGACGACAGTCGCAGCAGCTGTAGCAGTTACAGCAGCAGCGATGGTAGCAGTGACGACAATGACGAGGACGAGGACGTGACGTCGGTGGTGTTGCTCGCTGACGGCGAGGCGGCACGCATACGCAGCGGTGACAGCGCCTACGCACTGCTGTTGCTGCAACACGAACGCACACGTCGCCTGCACGCGGAGCGGCTGCTGCGGCGTGCGCGCGAGCAGCCGCCACCAACGACTACTGCGGCCGTGTCGCCGTCATCTGTCCTGACTGCTCGGCCACCCACAGCACTGCTGCTGCAACAGCAACAGCAGCAAGCAAGGTCACGACACGGTCACGTCGAGCAGCGTCTGGCGGTGATGCACGCACAGGTCGACGGCCTCGTAGACGAGGTCGTGTCGCGTGCACAGGCGTCGCTGCGCGCTGACGGCGCCGTCGCGTACACGCAGCTGCTCGATGCGATGCTCTGCGCCCTCGAGCGTGCAGCAGGGCTGCCACAACGTGCGTTGCTGTACACAACAACAACAATGAGTGCTGCTTCTGCTGCTGCACTGTCCTCGTCGCAACGAAAAGAGCAGCCGCAAACACAGCCCAACAATAACAACAACAGCAACATCAACAGCAAGGAAGCTGTGGTGCGTAGTGACGACTCGCCGTCGCCTTCGCCTGCTGCGCGCTGTACACACACTAGTGATGTCACGGCGGTGATGACTGGACACGACGTCGTGTCGTCGCGTGATGGGCGAGGTGAGCAGGGTAGTACGTGCTGCTGCTGCTGCAGCGTCATGTGAAATAAGAGTTGCAAACACACGTGTGTGTGTATGTGTGTGTATGTGTATAACTGTGTGTGTGTGTGTGTGTGTGCATACGTATGTGCGTATGCATGTCATGTCAATATGTATGTCTACAAGAAGGCACGCCTCGTCACACACGCACGTGCACGTGTGGCCGTGTACACGATTGCGTCGTGTTGCTGCTGTCGTCATCCTGCTTGACCTTTTAGTTCTGTGTGTGTGTGTGTCTGTGTGTATAGTCTGTACGTGTACATATACGCTACGAATGATCTATGTAGCACTCATCAACTCGTTGGCGGTGCTGCTGCTGGCGCTGCTGTGTTGCTTGTTCGTCTACCACGTCTACACGATTGTACAGCTCGCTCGCGCCACGCGTGCGCTGCGGGCACACGACACACACACCTTCGTCATTGCCTACCCCGCTCTGCTCACGCGCAGCTTACATCAGGTGGCACTGCCGCAGTACCTGGCGAATGCGGTCATGCGACAGCGGCGACTGCCTATGCTCACGCGCCACGTGACGCGATCGCAGCGACGACGTCGTACACAGCGGCAGCAACAGCAACAACAACAAAGGGCACAGCAGCAGCGACAAGCGCAACAACAACAACAATGCAACGACACGTCTGCGTCAAGCAGCACGATTGAAGTGACGATGATGCTGAGCAGCAGCAACAGCAGCAACAGCAGCAGTAGCAACAAGAAGAGCACGGGTAGTAGCCACAACAACATCGCTGGCGGCGCGGATGTGACGAGTGAGAGTGTGTTTGTGTCGTCACCGTCGTCCGCGACGTTGACGTTGCCGACACGCCGTACGCACACCCCTCTGGACACCCCACTCGACACGGCCCTGCGTCTGCGTTTGTCGTCGTCGTCGTCGTCGTCTGCGAGCAATGTAGCAACAACAACAACAACAACAACAGAGGCCGACGACGCCGCGGAGGCGACGAGGGCAACGCAAGAGCAAAGGCAGCGAGACGAGCAGCGCAGCGTGCACCCCTCTTCTGCCGTCACCTCGGACGTCGCCACTGCGCACGACGCGCCGTCTGCGCCACAGGACGACGGCAGCGGCAGCGCCGTACGCACGTCGTCGTCATCGACAGCAGCAGTGCGCATGTCGCACACGGATGTGGCGTCATCGGACTACTACAGCAGTCGTCGCAGTCGTCGCAGCATTGTGCAGCAACGTCGTCGTGCGGCGCGTCGTGCAGCACGACAGTACGTGGAGAGTATGCAAGAGGAGCTGTGCAACGGCCTCCTCGACACGCGCGAGGTGCTGACGCGTGTGTGGCGTCATTCACCGCGTCACATGAGCAGCAGCAGCAACAACAACAACAACAGCTATGGTGGCCGTTCACGTGCAGATGCGCGTCTTGCTGGCTTGTACAGCAGCAGCAACAGCAACAGCGACAGCGCTGATGAACGCGACGACAGCGCAGCGACGACAATGACGATGACGAGGGGCAGCGCGTCCGTTGCCAATGCACAACGATGCCGTCGCGACAGCGAAGCCGACGACAGCGATAACGACGACGCAGCTGCCGTCGCCGTGTATGCAGTGACGCTGCCTGTCAGTCTGTCCGCACCGTCGTCACCTTGTGTGCTGCTGTCGACGTCAGCAGCAGCAGCAGCAGCGTCGACGGCGAGCGCAATGACAACGTCACTGACGCTGTCGTGTGATGTCTGTACACACAAGAGCAACAACAACAACAACAACAACAACACGCGCTCCTCGTCGGCCTCGTCTGTCGCCACAACAACAACAACGACAATGAAGGCACGCTACGTGGATGCAGTGTGCATGACGCGCAGTGACGACTGCAGCCGTCGCAGTAGCATCAGCAGTGGCGTCATCGTCGCCGAGGCTGACGACGACGTGTGCAACGGCGGCTGTCACGATGTGCCACCAACAGGCGCTGCAACAGCGGCTGCACCATCGTCACAACAACAACCGTGCGTGCATGCGGCCATGACGCGTGTGCGCGTTGCGTTTCTTCTCGGTGGCAATGTCGCCACGCTGCTGCGTGCCGTCACCACACACGCCGCACACACGCTCGCTGCGCCACGCAACTATTGCTGCCTTTACACGGACGCGGAGGCGCACACGTGTGCACGGCGACGGCGTCGTGCGGCGGCCGCAGCCGCAGCGGCGGCGCTGACGAGCGATGCGGCCACGTACAGCGCAGACGCGACGGCAGCGCACGGGGCGGGTGGGGTGGCGACGGCTGCGTCAGCGCAACACACGACGCCGTCACACATGCTCGCGCCCATGTTTGGCGCGCACACACAACAACAACAACAACAACAGCAACAATGTGCTGGTCGTGGCGGTGTGGACGACGACAGCATGTCGCGCATGCGTCGTGGTTGCACCTCGCTCGTCATGCACGTGACAGACGACGGCGACAACAACGGCGACGATTGCCTGTGCGGCACATTGCACCCGACAGCGACGAGTGCGGCAGCCTCGCTGTCACTGGAGGTGTTGTGCAGCTGCTTACTCGCCGCTGACGAGCATAGCTACTACAACAACAACAACGATGACGACGATGTACACGGCGGCAGTGGCAGCGGCAGCAACATGCTGCATGCCGTACGACACGGCCGCTACGTGGCCGCACACGCACGCAGTCGTCGCGTGGCGACAGACGACGACGACGATGGCAACGGCATCGACAACAACCGCGTCGATGGCACACCGTTGCACGCAACGGCGGTGCGTGTGCGTCTGCACCACGACGGCGACAAGGACAGTGACGCGTGTGTCGAGATGACGACACGCGCGGCGCCGTCGATGCACAGCAGCAGCGTCAGTGACTACCGTCGTCGTACACAGCACGCCTCACTGCGTTACATCGGCAACAGCGGCAGCAACACCAGCAGCTTCGACCAACGCAACGGCGACTATGACAACAACAGCAACAATGTGTACGACAGCGATGCGGATGACATGGACGAGAGTGATATGGGTGTGGGTGGTGGTGGTCGTCGTGCTCGGCGTCGTCGTCGTCAGCGCATGCATCTCGCCGTGCAAGCATTGCGTCGTGCGGTTGACAGTGTGCCGCTCGCTGTGCTTCTGCACACACGCGTGGCACAAAGAGCGGCGCCAACGTCAGTGGCCGTGTTGCCGCCGCCGTCACCAGTGCGCAGCGTGGACGTGTTGCTCGTGTATGGCGCCAGCACGGCGGCTGTTGCATCTGCCGTGCGTACAGCAGCGCTGACACGACGTGCAGCAGCAGCAGCAGCACAAACGCGTCATGCGACAACGGCAGCCACAGCGACGACACGACACGGCCAACGACCACAACGGTCAGCATTGCATGAAACAACTAGTCACACACGCAATGACATGGCGAGTGTGTTTGACGGCGACACGGCATGGCGACGGCGTGCGCGTCATCATCATCATCGTTGTCGGCACGCTCACGGCAACGGCGTGGCTACGCACTCACACGGAGCACGCGATGCAGCAGCTGCAAACGCAACAACAGCAACAGCGAATACGCTGTCACACTCGTACTCGTCCATGTCGTCGACGGCGCTGCTGCCGCCACCGCCGCCTGCAGACGCTACCACGGCAACAGCACCGCGTCACATGGACAATGACGTCAGCAACACGGACAGTGACACGCATGACGTGGACGACAGTGACGTGGCGACGGCGCCTGCGCTTGCTATTGCCGCGACGGCAGACAACAACAACAACAACAACAACAGTGATGATGACGACAACAACCATACGACAGCCACACTGCACAGCGCCGTCGAGTCGTCCAGTCACGATGACGACGATGACAACAACACGCCGCCTTCGTCGTATATTCGTCGTGTGGGGTGTGCGACAGGTGTGCGCGAGGCTGCTGCTGCTGCTGCGACAACGACAACGACGACGATGACGTCTGCTACGGATGCACACAAGCAGCAGGACGGGGCTAGCACATTGCGCAGCTACGATGACGTACAGCTGCTGCCGTGTGCAAGTGCAACAGCAACAACAACAACAGCAACGTCACCACATGCACCGACGAGTACGGCTGCTGCTGTTGCTGCCGCTGCTGCTCCCGCGGCCATGTCATCACCGCTCGCAAGCCTGAGCGAGACGCCCGTGCTGTCACTCACACTGCACGACACATTGCACAGCTACAGCAGCAGCGTCGCCAGCAGCTCGACACAGCCGACGGTCACCGCAGCGCCGCATGCGAGCAACAACAATAGCAGCTGTAGCGGCAGCTGCAGCAGCAGCCTCGCTGCCACACTCAGTGCCACACTCACCGCCACGGCCGCCATGGGCGCCACGCCCGTCGCGTGTCTGCCAGCGTCGCCGTACACGGATGTGCTGGCCGCGTTGCAGCAGGACGACAAGACGAGCAACAATGAGACGGCTACAACAAGCGCAGGTGACAGTCCTCTTCCTCGTGCTGCTGCTGCTGCAACACGAACAACAACAACGAGTCATGCGCACAGTGAAGGCGGTGACGATGGTGGCGGTGGTGGTGGTGTAGCGGTGCCGGTCGAGTTGCAGTATGTGCGCATTGGCAGCGCCTTGTACGCGGTACAGCCGATACGAGATGTGTCGGTGGCGCAGTACCGCACACGACGTGTGTTGCACAGAAGCAACAACAACAGCAGTGGTGGTAATAGTCACACTGCGCATGCAAGCAACGCATTCGTTGCTGCCACGAACAAGCAGCAGCAGCAGCAGCAGCGTGGCCGTCGCAGCAACAGCGGGAGCAACAGCGCGACGCGTTCGCGCAACACCGTTGCCGCGTCCTTGTGTGGCTTCAGCAGCGTCAGCTACTCGCTCACACCACACATGAAGAGCAGCGCCTTGACACACAACAACAGCAACAGCAACAACAACAATGTACACGAGAACGACGACGAGGTGCAGGAGGTGGTGCACATGTGCTGGCGCTGCTTCAGCCACCCCGCCTCGGTGCTACTGCTGCCGTGTCTGCACTTTGCCTTGTGCGTACACTGCGCGCGAGGCCTGGAGCAGTGCTGTGTGTGCAACCACGTTGTGCGCGCCGTCATTGACTTGTGTTGCTGAGCACATCTTCGTTTTTGCGTGTGTGTGTGTGTGTGTGTGTGTGTACGTCACATGAACGATTGGCGTCTGTACGTGTACGTGTGTGTGTGTGTGTGTTGCTTGCTCTTGTGCATGTACACCGCGTCACGACAATGATAGTAGCAGTAGTGCAACACGTACACACACATACATACATACACACAAACATACACACACGCACACAGTGTGTGTCTGCCCGTCTGCCTGCGCGCGACATGGCGGCCTTTCCCTTCACCGACGACGTCGTCGACACCGTGGCGCAGTTGACGTGTGCAGCCACGCCACAACAGGTGCGCGCGGCGGTGGCGGCGAATGTGCACGCGATGCGCTTCGCGGCGAGTGCAGGCGACACAGCACACGACACGACGCAGTCGCCACGCACGCTGTCGCCGCCACCACCGAGCTACGTGGCCGTGTGCGAGTACGCTGCGTCGTCGCCCGCGTCACGTGCACAAGACACAGGCGATGACAAGGTCAGCAGCGGCGACGGTAGCGGCAGCAGCGGCAGCACAGCAGATGCACGCGCGGCGGCAGCGACGACGTCGCCTACGGTGGCGGTGTACGCTACCGTCGACTTACCATCCTTCTTCCTACAACAACAGCAACAGCTGTTGCAGCAGCCGCAGCAGATGGGTGACGATGCACACAACGCGACGAGCGCGCTGCAGACAACATGGCGTCCTGTCAGCTGTGTGCTGCTCACACGACGCAACAACAACAACAACAAGGACGACGCGGTCAACACAACGGCACGCGGCCCGCTTACCCTGCGCGATCTGCATGTGCAGTCACTCAACTTTGCCTCGCCACTGCACACACTCGAGCAGCTGCTGCAGCACGTGTACGAGCCTCTGCTGCGTCACGGGGGCAACAACAGCAACAGCGCAGCAGCAACAGCAGCAGCAGCAGCAACAGCAGCGACAACAAGCCTCGCTGGGGCTGTCGATGCCGCACAAGGCACCACTGCCACCACCACGACAACGACGTCGTCGTCTTCGCTGTCGTGGCTGACATTGCGTACACGTGTGCACGACCTGCTGTGTCTCCTGCGCGCCGTCGACCACGCACTGCCCGACGTGGACGTGCTGCAGTTTGTCGCCAGTGACGTGGTCGAGTTGTGCGAGGCGTACCCCACGTACGACACGACGCAGCTGCTCGCACTGCTTGGTGAGCGCACGCGTGACGCAGCGTTTGTGCTGCGGCTGCTGCAGACACGCAATCGCTGTGTTGCCGTCCTCACACTCGACGCGCTGCTTGCGGGACAGGTCGGCGACGGCGACCGACCGCGACCGCAGCTGCGGCGTACGGCACAGCAGCAACAACAAGCGCAGCAACAGCGGCAACACGGCGGCACGTCTGACGCGGTGTGTGTCAATGATGACGGTGTCATTGTCGTCAACAACAACAATAACAACATTACGAAGGAGGAGGAGGGCGAGGGCGGCCATGACCTCGTCGACGATGATGACGTGGACGTTGATGACGTGGCCTGTGTGGTGCGTGATCGATTGCTCTACTGGCGCGACGTGCTGTCGTGGGTGGAGCGTGTACAGCAGCAGCTGCAGCGTCGTGAGTGGCGTCTGCTGCACCGTGTGCTGGGGCCACGTGTGGAGACGTCGTATGTGTACGAGTACAAGAGCTATGTCGAGACGATACGCAACTACATATCGTTTCTGCAGCACATCCCTGCCGACACCCTCGTGCAGCTGCTGACGACAACAGCGAAGACGACGCCCCTGCAGCTTGTCGACAACACGAGCAGTAGCAGCGGCAGCAACGGCGGCAACGAAGAGGGCACACAACAACAAGAGCAGCAGCAGCAGCAGCAGCTGTGGCTGACGCTTGTTGACGACATACTCACGGCACTGCGTCGTCCTACACGCTACCCTGCCACTCTGTGGCTGCGGTTGCTCGACGAGCTCGTGACGGCGCTCGCCGTGTGCTGGGCGCGTCTGCACACGACCACGCGGCCGCTGTTTGACGCCCGTGACGGCTTCGTCGGCTCAGACAACAACAACAACAACAGCTGCAACAGTAATGTGCACAATGACGTATGGCATGACGTGTACGGCGCCTCCGTTGCCGGCTGGGCGTGGTGGCGTACACTGCGGCAGCTGCAGACGGCACAGTTGCAGCTGCAGACGCTGCAGGACGGCTACGCGCATTGCTGCCGCGAAGGTCACGTGACACTGCAGCGTACACCACAGCAGCTGCTACAACTCTTGCACGGTGGCAGCAGCAGCAGCACAACAACAACAACCGGTGACGTCAGCAGCAGCAGTGGTGGCGTTGGCATGGCGATGATGACAATGACGACTGCAGCAGCAGCAGCAACAACAACAACACATGCGCGTGTGGCGGCGCTGCAGCGGCGCTGTCTTGCGCTGCGCGACGTCGTCGAGCAACACGTCAAGTTAATGCAACAGCTGCATGCCATGCTGCCTGCAGACGCACAGTGCAGCAGCACGAGCCTGCTGACACGGCACACACGGGCAGCAACAGCAACAGCAACAGCAACAGCAACAGACGCTGACGCTGACGCTGACGCTGACGCACGACAACAGCAGCAGCCGTCTGCACACGTGTCCATGTGGTGGGCGCGCAACGCGGCTGTGGTGTGTGACGCGGCGACGCGTGTACACGCGACGTTTGTGTCATGCATGACGACGCTGCAAACGTCGCAGCAGCTGTGGCGCACCACACCGTCGTCTGCAGTGGCAGCGAAGGCAGCCACAGGCGTCAAGGGCAACACAGGCAAAGGTGTCGCAGACGACGGCCTGGCCGCGGCACTGCGCCCCTACACGCTGCTCGTGCAACGCGTAGACGCACAGCTCGCACAGCTGCTGCAGACCACGCTGACGTCACACCACGGCAGCGCTGCACATGACATGCACGACGAGAGCAACAGCAGTGCCGGTGGTGGTGGTGTGGCAGCGCACGTGTACGAAGACACCGCCAACAACAACGATGACGATGATGATGACAGCAGTAACGTCATTGATGGTGACGACGGCAGTGCCGCTGTGCAGGCGGCCCGTCGCTACGACGTGCTGACGCACATGCACGTCGCCACCGCCATTGCCACGGCACGCACACTGCCGCGTGTGTGCCGCGTGGTGCGCAGCTGCAGCCGCGTCGTCGCCGCCGCCCTCGCACAGCGCGTCGCCGCACTCGAGCAACACGCCATGGACGCGACGGCGCTGCAGACAACCGCGTCACGGCTCGCCGCCCAGCTGCGCGTGTCGCTGACTGTTGCACAGGTTGTCTGCGAGTGTGCACTGTCGCGACAGCTGCGTCGCTGCGTACACGCGTGCGACATGGTCGACGCCCGCGGCTGGCACCGTCTGCTCGCCCTGCGCAATGTGCAGCTGCTGTGGCGCCTCGACGACGACCTCGCCACCTACCTCGGCGTCACCCTCGACGACCTCGTCACGACGATGCTGCCGGCGCAGTCGGAGGTGGGTGGCTGTGCGTATGCGTTGGCGTGTTTGCAGCTGCTGCATCGCGACGATGCGGCGGCGTGGGACAGCAGCGCAACGCGCCTGCACGTGGCGCGTGCGGTTGTGCATGCACACCACCTCGCACACGAGACCATGACGACGGCAGCGGCAGCAACGACGACGACAAGTGCAGCTGCTGCTGCTGCGTGTGCGAGCAGCAACAACAACAACAACAGTAGCAGTAATGTGGTGGATGTAGCACTGCAGGCGGCAATGGACCGTCTGCAACTGCTCAACATACATCGAAGCGATGGTGGTGGTGGTCGTCTGTACACGGCACCACGTCCGCACAAGAACAAGGACAGTATCGACGACGATGACGATGACGATGACGCTGTCGAGTACGATGACAAGGACGACGAGAATGTCGACACGGCGACGGTGCGCCGTCGTTGCCATCGTCGTCGTGGTGGCAGCAGCGTAGCCACGCATCATCAGCTGCAGATGCACATTCGCAGCCTCTGTACAGCACTACACGCGCGTGTGCACGAGAAGCTGCTGTGCTGGGCGCAGCAAGGCGGCGCCCTCGCGCACGCCGCAACGCGACTGCGCAGCTACCACCACGACGACGACGACGCCGACGCGCGCGAGGATGACGTCATGAGCAGTGTGAGCAACGACAACAACGACGATGACGTTGCGGCGAGCAGTGATGACGTGCAGTGCACACTCTTCGACGTTGTCACCTACACATGTAACAACAGCAGCAGCAACAGCCGTCATCGTCACACAACACGGCGTCGCTTGACAGTGTGCTTTCCGTGGGCGCTGCGTGCACTCGCGCGTGACGTGCACTACCTCGACGGCATGCAGCTGCTGCCACTCACGTCGTCTTCTGCCGCAGACAGCAGCAACAACAACAACGATGGTGGTGATGCAGACGTCACCGCTGCAGCGGCGGCAACGGTGGTGCCTGAGCGGCTGACGACGTCGTCGTTGCAGCTGCTGCAGCAGCAACAACAGCAGCAGCAGCAGCTGCAGGCCTACGTGACACGCATACGCGCCGTGGTGGCGCGCAATGAGACGCGTGCGTGGCTGGCCACGTCGCTCGCCCAGCTGCTGCGTGTGTACTACACCATCACTGCTGCCGATGACGCTACAATGTCGCCCTTGTCGCTGCACCGCAGTGGCCAGCCACGTCAACGCAGTGACGACGATACTGACAACGACGACGACGACGAGGACGTGACGGTCGTGCTGCTTGCCGCGGATGAGTACGCCGCCGTGAACGAGTGGCTGCTGCGTGGTGCGACGATGCGGTGGTGTGACGATGGCCACGAGCTGCACGCGTACGCGGCAATGCTCGCACAGCGCGTCGACGCGCTCGCGCGGGCGGCGGCGCAGGTGCGCAGCGAGGCGGCTGTCGTCTACGCACACATACACACACTGCGGACAAACGTGTACTGTCACAGCGAGGCGATTGCGCAGCGTGTGCAGCTGCTGTGCCGCCTCGTGTCGGCCCTCTCACTGCGCTCCGTACACGCACATGTGTGGGCGCGGCATGTGCAGCACCTCCTCGACGACGCCCTCGTCGCGCAGCTGCAGCTCATGTTGTGTGCGTGGACACGCGACTATGACAGCATGGCGAGCGACACGCGGCTTGTCGCGGCAATGACGACGACGGCTGCTGCAATGGCAAAGGCAACAGTGACGAGAAGGAGAAGAAGCGACGCAACGGCGCTGCCGTCGTCAGATGCACACACGACACGCGCAGACGACGACGATGATGAGGACACGACGTCAGGTGACGACGAGGACGGTGGTGACGGTGACGGTCTGATGGCCTATGCAACACGTATGTTTGCACTACGCCCACTGCACGTTCGCGTGACAGTGTCACACAACAACAACAGCAGCAGCAGCAGTAGCAGCAGCGATGCGGGCGGCAGTGTACACGTGACGCCGTCACCACTGCAGTGGCGTGTGCACTGGCTGCGCGAGCTGACACGACAGCTCGCGTGGCTGGCACAGCCACAGCGTGTGCCGCGCTTGTATTGCCGCGCAGACGCACATGCCGTCGAGTACGATGACGATGACAGCCGCAGCAGCAGCAGCAGCAGCAGCAGCCGCGCGTGTCGCAGCGAAGACGACGGCAACAATGACGAGGCGGTGCGCGAGGGCAGCAGCGTCAGTTGTGCGCAGCCACGACGAGCACACGACAACAACAACAATAACAACAACGAAGACGATGATGACAAGAGCGATGTGTTTGCCGAGTTGTACCGTTACACAGACAACGTCGATGACCACCACCACAACAACGAAGAGGAGGGTAGTATGCACAGCAACAACAGCAGCAGCAGCAGCCGCGGCGCATTGACAACAACAACAACAGTGACAAGCGACAGCAGTGGCGACAGCTGTAGCAGCAGTTGTCTAGACGAGGCCGCGGGCTATCGCTATCTGCTCGCACGACTGCCACCCTCGGCCATGGCGCAGCCGCTCGCGCGCATCGAGGGCAGCATCGCCGCCGCGTTGGCGGTCACACAACGCATACGCGACTGTGACATGGTGCTGCACACGCTCGCCGCACAGGCGTCGTCGTTGCTGCCACGGCAACGTAGTCTGCAATCGCAACAACAACAGCAGCAGCAACAGTACAACAACAAGCGCAGTGTGCGCAGTGCTACGACTGCGACAACAAGAGCGACGACAACAGCACCAGCAGCACCGACGCTTGCGTGTGAGTTTGCCGAGGACAGCGGCGCGGTGGCGGCGGCGACGGCGGCGAGTGAGCAGCTGCAGCGCTGGTCCGCACTGCTGCAGCAGTGGCAGATGACGAGCGCGCAGCTGCATGACGAGGCGCTGCAGCCCGTGCACGTGTTCAGCGGTGTGGTGTTGCATGTCGCCGACGCCCACGTCGCCCTGCTCTACCGCCTCGCGCAGTTGCGTGAGGCGCTGCTGCTGCCACGCGTACGCGCCGCGCTCGAGGCCGTCGTACACGCCACCCTGACGCGCCTGACACGACAGCGACGCGCCCTCGACGCGTGTGCGGTGCTCGAGCGCATGCAGGACGCCGCGGCACTGGCGCGCGTCGCTCTGCCACTGCGTCGCGGTGTCGCCGCGGACGAGGCGCTGCTGCAGCACGCACACAATGTGCAGTTGCACTTGCGCGAGCTCGGCGGCGACGTCGCGGACGAGGACAGCGACACGGACACGAAGAAGAGGGCGCCGTCACACGGCGACGGCGACGACGACGACGACGACGATGCGGCGACGACGTCGGGTGACGTCGCGCAGCTGTCTGTCGAGTTTGCCTCGTACAAGGACGCCGTGACGCGCAAGCTTAATGCGCTGCAGCTACGTCTGCCACAGCTGCGTGACGCGGCCAACGCGACGGCGGCGGCGGCGGCCGGCCGCGTCGGTGCGCTGACGCGACAGCTGCGTGAGCTGCAGGCGCACCTTGACAACACTGCCGTGACGGCAACAAAGGCAACAGCAGCAGCACAACGAAGAGAGACAGCAGACGGCAGCAGCAATGACAACAACAACAATGACAATGACGATGCGAGTGAGGCAGTGCTGAGTGGTGCGGCAGCCTCGCAAGACGCCCTCGCCGCACTGCAGTCGCAGTTGCAGCAGCTGCACGAGGAGTGCAACGACGTACGCGACACACACGTCGCACTGCAGCGCTTGTGCACGCCATCGTCTGCGCTCGCCAACGACGACAACAACAACAACAACAGCAGCAGCAGCAGCAGTGCTGCAGCAGCCGCTGCTGCTGCGAGTGTTGCTCAGACAGCCGCCACCGCACAACGTCTGCTGCACGATGTTGGCACGTTGCGTGATGTCTGGACCGGCCTCGCCGAGGGCGCCGCAACACTGCGACGCATCGGTCAGCTCCGCTTCTTTGACACGACGGCGCAGCAGGTATACGATGCTCTGTACGCACTCGACACGGCCATGAGCTCGTCGTCGTCGTCGTCGTCGTCGGTGGTGTACACGGCGGCGGTGCGCGCCCACCCCGCGTTTGCCGTGTTGCGTGCGCGTGTGCAGCAGTACCTGCGCCTGCGTCGCCTCTTTGTTGACCTGCACGACGACAGCATGACACCGCTCGCGGACGCCTACGCACACTGGCAGGCGCTGCAGCAGCGTCTGTGCGCGTCGTGGTGGGTGCTCGAGCAGCTGACGGTGCACGACGTGTGGGCCACTCAGCCCGAGCAGCACGCGGCGGTGTACAGTGACGTGCTGACGCGTGCACAAGGCGAGCATCGCATTGCGCAGCAGCTGCGCACGATTGAGCAGCGCTGGCAGACACACACCTTTGCGCTCGCCTTGTATGAGAGGCGTGTCTGCTTGCTGCGCGACGGCGATGCCGTGCTCGAGGGCCTCGCCGATGATCTGGCGACGCTGTCGAGTGTGCGCGCGAGTCCGTACTTTGCGAGCAGCAACAACAGCAACAACAACAACAACGGCAGCAACACAAGCAGTGCGGTGAACATTGCGCTGCACACGGCCGATGTCGAGCGGCGCCTTGACACACTGCGCGACGTGCTCGAGCGCGCGCTCGATGTGCAGACGCGATGGGTGTACCTTGATGCGGTGTGGTCACACAATGACGAGGTGCGACGGCAGCTGCCCCGTGACGCGGCTCACTTTGACCGCCTCACGCGCGAGCTGCTGACGCTGCTGCCACGCCCTGCACTCGCACGCAACAGCAACAACAACAACAACACACGCAGTCAAGGCGATGATGCACAGATGCCCGTCGTGACGGCGGCCTTCTTCCTGGACGACGCGGCGCACCTGCGCGCCGCACTCGATCGCGTGTCGGAGCAGCTGACGAGCGTGCAGCGCGCCCTCGCCGCGTTCCTGGCCAGTGAGCGCGCACGCTGCCCGCGCTTCTTCTTCGTCGGCGACGACGACCTGCTCGACCTGCTCGGTAGCAGTGGCAGTCACCCACATCGCCTGCGTCGCTACCTTGGCAGCCTCTTCACCGCCCTCGCCGCCTTCATTGTCGACACGGCAACAGCAGCAGCAGAGGACGCAACAGCAGCAGACGACGACAACAACGACAACGCCACGGCGCAGCTCATTGGCTTCGCGAGCGCCGAGGGTGAGGAGGTGCTCTTTGTCAATGAGCGCGTGACGTACGCACAACGTCCGCTGCATGACTGGCTCCTCGACGCCGAGGTGGCGATGCGACGCACCCTGCGCACGTTGACGCTGCGTGCGAGCAGCGATCTGATGCATTCGCAAGTGCAACAAGAAGAAGAAGAAGGAGATGTGCGCGATGACAAGATGACAGCCTCGTCGCCTGTGTCGTTGCCCGTGACGATGGCGTGGCTGCGTGATGCACGATACCCGACGCAGGTGCTCTGTCTGGCACTGCAGCTGTGGTGGGTGCGGCTGCAAGAGGCACACTTTGCACAAGCAAAGAATAACAACACAACAACAACAACAACAGCAGCAGCAGCAGCAGGTGTGCGTCCGCCGCCGACGACGTCGCACGTTGTCGCCGTCATGGATGCACTGCTGTCACGCCTCGCACACGCGCTGCGTGACACGTCACTGCCGCCGCTGCTGCGTCATCGTTGTGAGCAGTTTATTACGATTGCGGTGTACCAGCGTGACGTGTCGCGTGCGCTGCACAGCGCGGCGGTGCAGTGCGCGAGCGACTATGCGTGGCTGCGTGTGCTACGCGTGTACTGTACACCTGCACAACAGCAACACAACGACGACAACAACAGTGCAGCAGTCAACACGCATGTGGCGACAGGAGCACGTAGCGACACGGCTGTGCTGTGCACGGGCGAGGTCGAGTGTTGCATGGCCGACGCCCGCGCCCAGCACGGCTTCGAGTACGCCGGCAATCACGAGCGGCTGGTGCAAACGCCGCTGACTGATCGCTGCTACCTGGTCCTCATGCACGCCCTGCACGCGCGCAGCGGCGGCGCGCCGGTCGGGCCAGCAGGCACCGGTAAGACGGAGACGGCCAAGGCGCTCGGTGTGCAGCTGGGTCGTCACGTGCTCGTGTTCAACTGCGACGATCGCTTCGACCTCGCCGCGGTGCAGCGCATTCTGCGCGGGCTGTGCCACGTCGGCGCGTGGGGCTGCTTCGACGAGTTCAACCGTCTCGAGGAGCGCATCTTGTCTGCGCTGTCGCAGTCGATCTACCGCATACAGTGCGCCTTGCGTGCGCAGCAGACGAGTGTCGTCCTCGACGGCGATGTCGCCGCCACGGCGGCCGACGGCGGTGGCGAGGCGGGCGACGGCGGTGGGGGTGGTGGTGGCAGTAGCGCGTGGACGAATGCGTCGTTTGTGAGCAACGGAAGCATGGCAAACAACGCCAGCATGGCTGCTGCTGCTGTCACTGGACATGGTGGCAGCAGTAGCGGCGGCGGCAGTCACACGGCGCGACGTCGTGGTGGGCTGACGTGCGGCGACGGCGGCACACGCGCCGCACGCGTGCCGCTGCACCCACACATGGCCCTCGTCGTGACGATGAACCCGCACTACGCGGCACGCTCGCAGCTGCCGGGCAATCTCAAGGCGCTCTTTCACACCGTCACGATGACGGCGCCCGATGCACAGACGATTGCGCAGGTGATGCTGTTCGCCCAGGGCTTCACCACCGCCGAGGCGCTCGCGCGCAAACTCGTGCCGCTGTTTGAGCTTTGTGTGCAACAGCTCTCGCGGCAGACGCACTATGACTTTAGTCTGCGTGCGCTCAAGGCTGTGCTCGTCGGCGCGGGTGCACACAAGCGCAGCAGCAACAACAACAGCAACAGCAGCAGCAGCAACAACAGTGACGACGAGGACGAGGAGGAGGAGGCGGTGCTGGTGCAGAGTCTGCTCGTGACGCTGCTGCCACGCCTCGCTGCCGGCGATGTGCCGCGGTTTATGCAGCTGCTGCGTGATGTTTTTCCGCGCGTCGCACAACACGACAACGACGGCGACGACAAGGGCAGTGGTGGTGCTGGTGGCATGCGTGTGTTTGCGTCCATGACGTCGCTGCTGCGTGCGGCACTGCGTGTGACGTGTGCACAGCGTGGCCTTGCCCCTGATGCGTGTTGGGTAGACAAGGCGGTGCAGCTGTACGAGACGATGCAAACGCGTCATGGCGTCATGCTCGTCGGGCCGTGCGGGTGTGGCAAGACGAGTGTGTGGCGCACCCTCGCGACGGCCCTCGCACACGCGCGTAGTGTGTCACAGGCGCTGCACAACTATTACTACAACCACCACATTGACAGCAACAACAAGCAGCAGCAGAAGCCGCACGACGACGCTGCCTTGTCGACTGCCGAGGTGCGTACATATGTCATTGACCCCAAGGTGATGAACAAGGCGCAGCTGCTCGGCCACCTCGACGCGACCACGCGCGAGTGGCACGACGGCGTGCTGACGGCGATGCTGCGTCACATTCTTTCCGCACACAATGCAGCCACCACGACCACAGATGCAGCAGATGCGACCACGACGACAGACACGGCGCACAAGGACACGGGCAGCGTGTGCAGTGACGACAGTGCGCTGTGGCATGTGCGTCGTGGCGATAGCAGCAGTGCTGCCGCGGCGGCTGTCGTGTCATGTACCGAGTGGATTGTGCTCGACGGCGATGTCGATCCCGCCTGGGCAGAGGCGCTTAACTCGTTGCTCGATGACAATAAGCTGCTGACGCTGCCGAATGGCGAGCGCCTGACGCTGCCGTCGCACGTGCGACTGCTGTTCGAGGTGCAAGAGCTGCGCCGCGCCACCCCGGCCACCATCTCACGCTGCGGTATGGTCTGCCTCGATGCGCACACACTCACACTGGCGAGCGTGTGCGCGTGCGCGCTGCGGCGCCTGTCGCGGTGTTGCGTGGCAGATCGACAAGGTCGACGACGACGCTGGTGCGCCGAGGAGGCGGACGCGGAGGAGGAGGGCAAGGATGTTGTGCTCGTCAGCGGCAACAACAAGGACGCAGTAACGGCGACGACAACAAGAGCAGCAGAGGTGGCCGTGTTGCCTGGTACGGTGGTCACACTGACATGCACTCGCGGGGCGCAATACGGCGAGCGCCTCGTCGTCGCCACCGTCACGCGCGACGCACACGCGCCCTTGTCGAGCACGGCACACAACAGCAACAGCAATGACAACAGCAATGACAACAGTGAGGACGAGGCGGTGGCGGCAATGGGTGGTGCGCGGCGACGTGTCGAGGCGCCGTCGTGCGACGCCGACGAGCACCCGCGTGCGCGGCAGTTGCAGGACGCCATGCTGCACGCGTGGTGCAGCGACGGCGGCGGCGACGGCGGCCTGCTTGTGCAGTGTCTGCGCCTGTTCGAGCGCAACAACAACAACAGCAGTAGCAGCACTGCTGCTGCAGGCGACGAGGACACGAGCACGACAAGGCCGAGGAGGCCGTTGCTGCGTGCGGCGTGTGTGATGCCGTGCACACGTGCGCAGCTTGTGCACAGTGTCGTCGCACTGCTACACGATGGTGTGTGGCGCGCTTTTGCAGCAGAGCAGACACTGCTGTCGACGTCAGCGGTGACTGCTGTTGCAACTGCTGCAGGTGGCCGTGAGTTCAGCAGCAGCAGCAGCAACAACACAATGACGACGATGACGTCATTGGCACGCACAAGAGAAGGGCGTGCATTCGACGATGATGACGACGGCGCCGCCAAGGACGTGACGTCGCTGTGGTCGTCTGCACGTGTGCATCGACTCGCCGTGTGTGTGCTGCACTACGCCGTCTTCTGGGCGGCAGCGTCGCCGATGAGCAATGTGCACCGCGAGCAGCTCGCCGCCTACCTGGCAGCCACGGCGGGCGTGCAGCCACACATTGCTGACGATGACGATGACAACAAGAAGACGCAATGGCGGGCGGCAATGACGACGACAGCTGCTGCTGCTGCGCCTCCTGCTGCGGTCAGCATGCTCGATGTCGAGGTCGACTATCTGGCCGGCACGTGGTCACTGCTGCGGCGCCGCGTCACGGTGACGGACTCGGTGCCGGCGCACCGCGTCGGCAGCACCGATGTGGTGCTGCCCACCGTCGACACGTGTCGGCACGCACAGCTGCTGACGGCGTGGCTGCATGCCGGTCACTCGGCACTGCTCGTCGGCCCACCCGGCTCGGGCAAGACGATGACGGCGTCGTCGGTGCTGCGTAGCGTGGCCGACGTCGACGTGGTTGCGCTGAACTTCTCGAGCAACACGACGGCAGACGTGGTGGTGCGTGCGCTCGAGCAGCACTGTACGCGGCAGCACACGGCGCGTGGTGTGGTGCTGACGCCGTCGTCGGGGCGGCGGCTGGTGTTGTTTTGTGATGAGGTCAACCTACCTGCACGAGATGTGTATGGCACGCAGCCAGTCGTGCAGCTGCTGCGACAGCTCATTGAGCGTGGCGGCTACTACTCGTGTCGTGCACACAACAGCAGCAGCAGCGACGGTAGTGGCGGTGGCAGCAGTGCGAGCACAACTGCAGCAGCTGCAGCAGCTGGCAATGGTGGCAGCAGTAGTGGTGGTGTGTGGGTGCGTGTGCGTCGTGTGCAGATTGTCGGTGCATGCAATCCGTCAAGCGATGTTGGCCGTGTGCCGCTGTCATCGCGGCTACTGCGTTGGCTGCCGGTGTTGTACGTTGGCTTTCCGACGAGTGAGGCGCTGCAGACGATCTACAGCGCCTACACTCGCGCCGTGGTACGCAGCTGTTGCCGCGGCCGTCGTGTTCGTCCGCAGCAGCCGCAGCAGCCACAGCAGCCGTCCGACGCTGCAGCAGACGTGACACTGCCACTGACAGACAAGGACAGCAACACGAATGCGGTGCAGCAGCAGCGTGTGGACGCGGTGGTGGTGGCCGACGCGTTGGCGCGAGCGATGATTGCCGTCTATGAGGCGTCGCAGCAGCACTTTGGCGCAGGTGCACACGCAGCAACAACAATAACAACAACAACAACAACAACAACAGCAACAATAGCGTCACGACAGACACCACGCGAGTACTACGTCTACTCGCCACGTGAGCTGTCGCGGTGGTCGCGTGCGCTGTACGAGGCTACACGCACATGGCGCAACAACAGCGGCAGCCGTCGTGTTCGCCAGGCGAACGAGACGATGTACAGCAGCGACGAGGACGGCGGCGACGACGAGGACGACGACGGTGTGAGCGTGGCTGCACTTGTGCGACTGGCCATGCACGAGGGCCTGCGCGTGTTCGCTGACCGTCTTGTGCACCACGACGAGCGCGTGTGGACGTGTGAGCTTGTCGAGCACAGCTTCCGCGACGCCCTGCCCTTGTCGCTGCCACGAGCCGTCTACGCGCAGCCACTGCTCTACTCGGCGCTGTGCAGTGACGCCAGTCGCGGCAGCACTGCCGTCGCCAACGCACACGGCGACAACACTGACAACAATAGTCGTAGTCACAGCAGCAACGACAATGTCGATGTCGACGACAATGACGACGATGTCATGACGACGACGACGACGGCACAACGACGACGGCAACACAAGACACGGCAGCGCAACACGGCGCGTGCCGTCGCCATGTCCGCGTATGTCGAGTGCACACGCGAAGAGCTGCGCCGCGTCATTGCGAGCCGCCTCGATGCCTTCTGCGAAGAGGTCGACGTGAGCAGCAGCAGCAGCAGCAGCACCAGCATGATGGCAGGGTCAGCACAGCCACAGCAGCTGCCCTCGCTCGTGTTGTACGACAGCATGCTCGAGTGCATCGCGCACGTCGATCGCGTGCTGCGGCAGCCACTCGGTCACGTGCTCCTCAGCGGCCCTGCCGGTGTGGGCAAGACGACGGTGGCGCGGTTGGCGGCGTGGTTGGCCGGGTGCACACCGTACTGGTTGCGTGTCCATCGCGGCTACGAGCAGGCACACTTTGACAGTGACCTGCGTGCCCTACTGCGCCGCTGTGGCTGTCGTCGCGAGCTTGTCTGCTTCTTGTTTGACGAGTCGAATGCGCTGCACGCGAGCTTCCTCGAGTACATCAACGCCCTCCTCGCCTCGGGCGAGGTGCCCGGGCTGTTCGACGGCGAGGACGAGTGGCCGCGGCTGATGCGCGACATTCGCGACGCGGTGACGGCGCTGCAGAAGCGCGGACAAGCACAGCCACAGAGCAGCAGCAGCGGTGACGGCAGCAGCAACAACAACACTGTCGACGTCGATGACGACAATGGCGACGGTGGTGATGATGATGATGATGACAGCGTCAATGATGCGTACATGGACACCAGCTCCGAGGAGCAGCTGTATGCGTGGTTTGTGCGCAACGTGCGCACCTGTCTGCACGTCATCTTTATGTGCAACCCCGACGCGGCGACGACGACGAGCAGCGGCAACACAGCCACAACAACAAGAACGACGACAGCAAGCCCTGCACTGCTCAATCGTTGCACAGTACACGCCATGCCCGACTGGGACGCCGACACACTACGCCGTGTCGCTGAGGTGTACGTCGCGACAGCCGCCACACAGCTGTCGCTGCCGCCAACAACAACAACAACAGCACTACTGCACAGTGACGAGGACGATGGCAGCAGCAGTGGCGATGACGAAGAAGAAGAGGACGACAAGCGCAACAGCACTGACAACAACAGCAAGGACGACGAGGTGCAGCACGCGGTCGCGACGGTGGCGGCGGCGCTGTGTGATGTGCACTGTGCCACACGCCGTGCGTTGCAAGCACAACACGACGACGACAAGGAGGACGGGCGTGCACGCAGCGCACGTGTGCCAATTAGCATCATCAGTACAACAGCAACAACCTCTGCACACATTACACCACGTCACTTCATCGACTGCGTCATTCACTTTCTGCGCGTCCACGGCGAGCTGCGCACGCGGGCGCAGACGCGGCGCCGTCACCTGCGCAGCGGACTGCGTCGTCTGTCAGAGACGGCGCATGACGTGGCCGCGCAGCAGTCGCAGCTGCGTGAGCACGAGGCGGCGCTGGCGGCGAACAGCGCCGACGCGCAGGCGCTGCTCGATCGCCTGGTGCACGACACCGAGCGCGCACACGCGGCGAAGCGTAGCGCCGAGCAACTGCGCACCCGGCTGCACGACGCGCAGACGCGCATCGCCGACGAGCAGGCTGCCGTGACGCGTGAGTTGTGTGAGGCGGAGCCGGCGCTGCAGGCGGCCGCCGCGGCCCTCAACACGGTCAAGCCCGAGTATCTGCTCGAGCTGCGCAGCTACGCCACCCCGCCAGTGACGGTGCGGCGCGTGCTGACGGCGGTTGTTGCCCTGCTCGGCGGCCGTGTGGCCGGGCTGGAGGGGGATTGGGATGTGGTGAAGGGCTACATTCGCCGTGACGATTTTCTGAGCAGTGTGAAGGCGTTTGCGCCGCAGCACGGCAGCGACGCCGCGTGCGAGCGCGCGCGTGAGCTGACGGCGCGCGACACACCCCCGCTGACGGTCGAGGCGGCGCGGCGTGCGTCACGGGCGGCGGGGCCGCTGCTGCAGTGGGTGCAGGCGCAGTTGCACTATGCGGACATTGCGCGGCGGGTGCTGCCGATGCGTGAGCGCATTGCCGCGCTCGAGCGCGCGCGCGACGACACGGTGGCGCAGCTCGCCAGCGCCGAGGCGACGATTGCGGCGACGGAGAGTGAGCTGACGACGCTGAAGCAGCGCTACCACGACGCGACGGCGCAGGCGACGGTGCTGCAGCAGCGCATTGCGCACGTGGCGACGCAGTGCACCCGCGCGCAGACGCTCGTGACGCGGCTGCTTGACGAGCGGGCGCGGTGGCGGCGCGAGGCGCGTGTGCTGCGCGCGCAGCAGCGCAGCGTCATCGGCAGCAGCGTCGTCTGTGCGGCGTTTCTGAGCTACGCGGGCTACTATGACGAGGCGGTGCGCACAGCGGTGCTGCTACCACGGTGGTGTGCTGTGGTGCGTGCGCACGAGCTGCCCTTGCCACGACAAGAGCCTGACACGACGACAAGGACAACACCAGCACGCGCGGAGGCAGCCGTCTACGACACGTCACCACCACCACCACGACAACAACAGCTGTCGGCGTTGTCGTGCGGCGTGCATGTGCTCGAGCTACTCGTGTCGTCGGGGCAGCGCGTGGCGTGGGAGCAGCAGTGTGACCTGCCTCGCGGTGATGTGTTGTACGCCGAGAATGCGATGCTGACGCAGCGCAGTTTGCGCTATGTGCTGCTCATCGACCCGACGGGCAACGCGGCACGCTTCACTGCCGCACTGTACGCACAACAACAACAACAACAACAACAACAACAGGACAGTGCATCGTCGTCGACGACAACGACAACAACGCGTGCGCTTGCGACGGCGAGCTTTGCACGGGCGGGCTACCTGAAGCAGCTCGAGAATGCAGTTCGCTTTGGCTACCCACTGCTCATGCACAATGCCGAGCAGCTCGACGTGGCACTGCTGCCCCTGCTCAGTCGTGAGTGGCGTCGACACGGCGCCGCAATGACAACGACGACAACGGCAGCGTCAGCAACAGCCGCTGTGAGTGCCGAGGGCAGGCAGCAGCTCGCGACAGGTGCGACGACGACGCGCGGCTCGCGTGTGGTGGCGCGCATTGGCGCGAATGACGTGGACGTGGCGCCGACATTCACGCTGCTGCTACACACGCGCGATGCACACTACACCCCACCCGCCGCCCTCGCGGGTCTTGTCTGTGTCGTCAACTACGCCGTCACACACGCCTCGCTGCACGCACAGGCGCTGCACCACATCCTGCTGCACGAGCAGCCCGACGTGGACGCACAGCGTACGCGGCTGCTGCGTGCGCAAGACGCCCACGAGGCGGGTCTGCGCGAGCTCGAGCAGCAGCTGCTCACACGCCTCGCGCAGTCACACGGCCGCCTGCTCGACGACGACGAGCTTGTGCATGCGCTGGGGACGCTCACGCAGCGCGCGCGTGACGTGCACGCCGAGCTGGCGAGTAGCGCGCAGGCCATGCGTGCACTCGCGCGTGTCGAGCAGCACTACGACGTTGTTGCCACGGCAACGGCGCAGCTGTACGCGGCACTGCAGCAGCTCGCCGTGCTGCACACACTCTACCGTTACGACGTCGACTTTGTCCTGACGCTGCTGCGTGACGCACTCGCGCAGCTGCCACAGCAGCAACAACAGCAACAGCAGCAGTGCGTACACGTGATCGTGTGCAGTGGCTGCTGCGTCGCCTGTTCGCCTTGACGTTTCAGCGTGTCGGTCGCGGTACGTTTCGCGACGACCACGTCGTCCTTGGCCTGCGTCTCGCGCAACTGTACAATCGCATGGCGGCACAGCAGCAGCAACAGCAACAGCAACAGCAGTATGTGCACAACACGTCATCGTCGTCGTCTGTGGTGCACGAGTGGGCGTGGCTGCTGTCACCACCAGCTGCTGCTGCTGCGACGGCTGCAATGACGACAACAACGCACATGACACCGCTTGCACGTGTGCTGACAGCCAGCGTCTTTGCACCACTGCGCAGCGCACTGCTGCAGCGGCAGAGCGGTGACGACGACAAGCCGTCAACGCGTGCGGACGACGCAGATGCAGTTGCAGCAGCAGAAGCAGCGACGGCGCTGACGCAGAGGCTGCAGCGTGCACCAACAGCCGCCGTCGCACTCGCCACCCTGCCCTCACCTCGATACGCATTGCCGTCGTCGTCGTCCGAAGCAGCGGCAGCACGACACGTCAGCAGCGAGGCCGCACAGCATGGCACCTTCCTTGATATGCTGCTGCTCTACTATGTACGTGCTGACCTGTTTGCCGAGGCGGCGCTGCACTATGTGCACTGCTGCTTTGTCGACGACGCCGCGGCATCGACGTCGCGTAGCGGTGATGACGACGACACCGCAACAACAATGACGCAACAACAACAGGAGCAACAACAGGAGCAACTGTCGGTGGCGACGGTGCAAGTGAGTGACATGGCCGACGTGCTCGCGGAGCTGTCGAATGCGCGGCCGCTGCTGCTCATCACGGACCCTGGCACAGACCCGGCCACACGTGTCGAGCAGCTGGTTCGCAACGAACAGCAACAGCAGGGCCATGGTAGCAGTGGCAGCTATGCTGCACCTGTGCGTGTGGTGGCCATGGGCAGCGGCGAGAGCATGCACGCGGCCAATGCGTACCTGAGCGAGGCAGCGCGCGTGGGTGGGTGGGTGTTACTGCGCAACGTGCATCTTGTCATTGCCTACACACGCGACGTCGCACGCCGGCTGCACGCCGCACGCGCCGACGGCCGCCTGCACGCTCGCTTTCGTCTGGTGCTGACGGCGGAACGTGGTGCGCACCTGGCGCGACTGCCGGCGACACTGCTGGCTGAGTCGCTCGTTGTGGTGTGTGAGGCCACACCAGGCCTGAAGGCGGCGCTGCTGCAGAGCTACGATGCGCTACAACAGCGACAACAACAGCAGCAGCAGCAGTACAATGTCGATGACAAGGACAACAAGGACGCAGAGGCGTGTGCAGTAGCGCGCGAGCGGCTCTGCCTCGCCGCAGCCTGGCTGCACGCCGTTGTTGTCGAGCGCCTTGCCTACACCCCGGTAGGCTGGTGCGCGGCGTACGAGTACGGTGACAGCGAGCTGACACACTTGTCACGTGCGCTACATGCATGGTCGCAATGCACACGCACAACAAGAACAGCAATCAGCAGCAGCAACAGCAGCAACGACAGCACGGCGACGTTGACGGTAGCGTGGGAGGCGCTGCGGGGCATTGTCGGCACTGTCATCTATGGCGGCAAAGCGGTGTACGTGGCAGATGAGCACATTGTCGACGCACTCTGCCGTCGTTTTTTGCATGAGGCCGTGTTGCAACAGTCACAGCCGCCGCTGTCGCGAGGAGGTGACAGCAGCGTCGAGGAGGAGAAGGAGGAGGCCGTGTCGCGGTCGGCGTCGCTGCGCTTGCTGCTGACGCTGCCACGCACCGCACGCACACACGCGCAGGTGGTGCAGTGGCTACAGACGAGGCTGCCCGACGGCGTCGCGCCACCGTCGCTGCTCGGTTTGCCTGACGCGGTCGCGCAGACGACGCGCGCGGCACACGCAGCTCGCACTGTGGCACGGCTGCTGCTGCTGCAGCAACAACACGACGATGACGAGAGTAGCAACAACAGCATGGCTGCGCACATGACACGACAAGCTGCAGGTGGCGACGACGCCGAGAGCGATGCACACGCAGCTCGCACCGACACGATGACAATGGCAGCAACACGCAGCGCCGTGGTGCAGCTGTGTGCAGCGTGGCAGACGGTGCTGCAGCAGCTGCGTGACGAGGCACACGCACACGCCACCCGTGCCGCTCAGGCAATGATGACAACAAGAGCGCCCGTCCGTGTGCACCATGACGGTAACAGCAGCGGCAGTCACTGTTGTCGTGACATGACAACGACAGCAACTGCAGCTGCCTCGCCGCTGCTCTGCGCACTTGCACGCGAGGTGACGGTGGCGAGGCGCGTGCTGGACGCGGTGCTGAGTGACATGGCTGTGCTGCTGCAGCAGCAACAACAACAACAGCCGTCGTCGTCGTCATCTGCGCAAGGCGAGGACGTCAACACGAATGCCACGACAGCAGCAACGACGAGCAACAGCAGCGGTAGTGCGACGACGACGGCAACGTCGCGTGACGCACAATGCCGCGCACTGTATGCCGATGTGCTGCATCAGCGCGTGCCGCTTGCGTGGACAGCGCTGCTGCATCACGCGGCTGCCACCCTCGTCACCGCGGACGACGACGACAATGACGAGGACGACGACGTACAAGAGCAGCAACAACAGGTTGTAGCAGCGCGAGCAGGTGGTGGTGATGGTGTAGCAGCAGATGCAGTGGTGTCGTCGACACAGCACAGTGCTGTTGTCGGGCAGCCGCTGTCACTACAGGCGTGGCTGACGTCGCTGCGCGAACGCGTGACGCACGTGCTGTCTGTCATGCAAGCGCTGCAACAACAGACACAAACGCAACAGCAGCAGTGTGTGCGCGTGTGTCTCGGTCAGCTCTTCGTGCCAGATGCTCTTCTCGGTGCGGCGCGACAGCAATGCGCGCGTGTGCGTCAGCTGCCATTGGAGCAGCTGCTGCCACGTGTCACACTGCACGCGGCACGTAGCAGCAGCAGTACTAGTGTAACGTCAACAGCACAGTCATCAACAGCAAGCAGCGCACGGGACGGGGACGAGGCGCTCGTGTTGTTTGTTGACGACGTATGGCTGCACTTTGCCACGGTTGACGCGCATGGCGTTTGCACACTCATAGACACAACGACGGCGACGGCAACAACGGCGACAGCACTCGCGACAGCCGTGCAGCTGCGCTGGACGTGGCAGTATGCACCGGCGACAACGACAATGATGACAACGACAACAACGCCTGCATCAGGCACCACACGCTGTGACGACGACAACACAAGCGACACGGTGCAGCTGCCACTGTATGCGACGGTGCAGCGTACACGTGTGCTTGCGACTGTCACGGTGTGTGTGCCGCGGCAGGGCGATGCGAGTGTGTGGCATGAGCGGGGCGTGTGCCTGACGGCAACGGCACCGTCCTTGTCATCATCGTCCGTCGTCATGGTGTAGTCGTGTTGCAATGTATGTGTGTTTGTGTGTGTGCAGCACGCGCAAGGCTGACAAGCACTGTATGTACAAGTGTACAAAAAACCTATGACGGTGAGTAGATGATGCACGTAACGCTTGCAACAGTTGTATGCTATGCAACACGAGCAAACGTCTGTGGGGTGGGTGCGAGTACATGTGCATATGTGTCACTACCGTCACTAGTTAGCTAGCGTACACGCGTATCTGTACACACATACACACACACACACATATACACAAACATAGACATACACACACGTTACGCATACAATGTCACACGTACGCGTCACCGACTCGCCGACGTCACCGCCCGCGGGCTGGATGAGTGTGACACTTGTCGGCACTGGTGCGTCAACGGCGGTGCCTGTCATTGGCCACATGGACCGCGACTGCGCGTGCACCGATGCGCTGGCACGCGAGCACAGTCGCAACAAGCGCAACAATGTCTCGCTGCTGATCACACTGCCCTACGCGGCCGCAGCAACGGCAACGACGACGTCCTCGTCAGAGGGCGAGGCATGCAGCATTGCACCTGCACCCGTCGTCGCACAAAACTGTCCGTGCAACAATGTTGCCTTGTCAGCAACAACAACAACAACAGCAGCAACAGCAGCAACAACAACCACAGCAACAGCAACAGCAACGACCACAACGACAACGAGCAGCACACCGACAGACACGACGAGGCGACTGCCGAGCCATGCAGACTTCAGTGCAGCCGCCATCACCAACGCATCATCGTCCTCGTCGTCCTCGTCGTCACGTGCGCCTGTCAAACATGTACTCATTGACTGTGGCAAGACGTTTCGTGACGCGTACTTTGGCGTGTTGCTGCGTCACGGTGTGTGCCGCGTCGATGCACTGCTGCTGACACACGGCCACGCCGATGCCATGGGCGGCCTGGACGACCTGCGTGATGTGCAGCCGATGCACATGCTGCGCAACGGTCATTGGTTTGTTGACGCCCACATACCCACCTACCTAAGCGCGGCAACGCTGCAAACGATGCAGACACAGGTTGGCTACGTGGTACGCAACAGTCAGCTGCTCGGCAAGGCACCGCGCGACGC
>JAKVQF020000930.1:0-90371 GCA_023091115.2 Trypanosomatidae sp. Fi-14 | reverse complement strand
CACATGACCTATGTTACATACATACACATACGTACTCTCACACATACACATGCACATTGTGTGCGTCACTGCATCGATGGCTTGTACGCAATGCGCTCCGTACCCAACAGCATCTTCTTCAGCCCGCGCGGGTTGGCCCACTCGCTGTTCGTGAACGTGATGTCCTCATCGTCCATCAGCTTCTTTGCCTCTTCTTGCTTGCGGTAAAAGTGCGCCATCAGCTCCGCCTGCGCGCGCGCGTCAACGGCCGGCTCGCGCGGCGGTGGGGCGGCGCCGTGCGGCGTTAGCTTCACCGTAATCTTCGTCTTTTCATTGCTGCCCACGTAGCGCGACAGCGGCACGTCACGCGCGAGTGGCTTGCCACCCCACCACATCACCGCCGGCCCACGCAGCGTCGCCTCGCTCGTCGCGCCGTCGTCAATGAGGCTGAGCAGGCGGTGTGCGAGCGAGCGGGCGGCGTCGCTGACGGTCGCCGCACTGCCACCACCACCGCCCTCCTGCTGCTGCTCCTCGTGCTGGTCGAGCGTCGCGGCAAGCCGCGCACACGCGTCGGCGCCGCTGCACTCGGCCGGAAAGAGCATCATCGCGGCGCCAACAAAGGCGCGCACAAACTCGTCGAGCGCGGCCTGTGTGCAGGGCTGCCGCTGTGCCGCTCGCTCGAGGGCCAGGTAGCGCTCCGCCTCCTCGGCGGGGCCGAGCAGGTGGTGCTGTTGCTCGACGCTGCACGTGTCCTTGGCGAGCGCGCGCGCGGCGGCGGCTTGCCAGCGCAGTCGCACGCGCGTGTTCTGCATCGTTTGCAGCGCGTCGGTGACGTCGCCGACACTGTCGCTCGCCGCCGCCGTCATGCAGAACACGTCCACGTCCTTGCTGTACTCCTCCTTCGGCAGCCGCTTGCACTCGATGAGCACCATGGCGGCGTCTGTTGTTTGTGTCTCTGTGTGTGCGTGTATGTGTGTGTGTGGCGTGTGTGTGTGCTGCAAATATACCAGACAGCGACAAGCAAGCATGCATGCAAAGGAGCAGTGATGTACACGCGCACGCAACAACAACAACAACAACGACAACAACAACACATGCACAAGCACACAACACGTCACGCTAATGTAGCAAGCTGGCCGTCAGCCAGCGTGGCTGCTGCGTCGCGTCAAGGTGCAGCTGCACATCACCCCACACCCCGCGCCCACACTGCTCGAACAACCGCGCGACCACCTCGGCCTGCGTGCCCACCTCGACGCACAGGTTAGGGCCATCACGCAACGCGGCGCACCGCCGCGAGCGCGGCTTCAGCAGCCGCGGCGCCACCTCACACAGCTCTTGGAAGTAGCTGTGCTGCCGCCACACACGCGCCGCGTCCCCGACGAGCGCCAGCCTCGTCTCCCATCGCCGCACACGCGCCGGCATGCTGTCGTACTCGTGGGGCAGAATGTACGGTGGGTTGCACAGCACCGCGTCGAAGCTGTGCGCGTACGGACGGGCAACGGTGACGGCGCTCGCACGACGCGCCGTCGTCGCGCTACTGTCGCTGCTGCTGTTGTTGTCTTGCATAAAGGCGGCAAACATGTCGCTCTGCAACACCGTCATTCGCTCGTCGCCAATGCCGTTGCGCTGTGCATTGTGGCGTGTCATGCGCACCGCCGCCTCGTCCACATCGGCCGCCACAATGCAGCTCTCTGGTACGTGCTTGGCAACCGCGACGCCGATGCAGCCGGTGCCGCAGCACATGTCAAGCACACGGACAGCATCGCGCGTCGACGACGCAGACGGCAGCCGCCCTCGCCGCTTCATCAGCCGCCGCCACCACCGCTGTCGCTGCTCTTGTTGCTGCTGCTCTTGCTGCTGCTGCTCTTGTTGTTGCGCTGGCTGCAAGTACGTCGTCACGTACCACTGCACCCACAGCTCCGTCTCGGTGCGCGGGCACAGCAGCGGTGGCGCACACGCAATGTCGCAGCCAAAGAAGGGCTGTGAGCCGAGAATGTACGCGAGCGGCTTGTGCAGCTCGGCGCGCTCGAGCACCGCACGCTTGATGCGGCGACGTCGCCACGCCAACGCCGCATCGCCGTCGTCACTGCTGTTGTTGCTCTTGTTGTTGCTGACGTCGCTGTGGCTGTTGGCTGCCCACTCCTCGAGCCAGTGCAGCTCCATGCTGGCCTGGTAACGCAACACATCACGCGTCGCAGCATCGACACGTGCCGCCGGCGATGCTGTCTTGTCGTCGTCGTCGTCGTCCTTGTCCGGCCTGCAAGCATGGCGACTGCTGCTGCTGCCTTTGCCGTCGTCCTCCTCGTCGTCCTTGGCGGCCGCCCGCTCCGCCGTCTGCTGCTGCTGACGCGCATACTCGCTGCACATGGCGTCTGTAAGCAAGCGCGTCAGCGCAGCGCGCTCCGTCGGTGACAGCAGCGACACGGCACCACCGCCTGCCGCGCGTGGCGACGACGACGAGGACGACTGCCTTCGCGCCTTGTACGGCTGCAGCAGCGACGACGCATGCTCGGTCAGGTCGACGTGTGTGCCGTCGTCCGCCTCCGTCCCGAGCTTCACCACCGCAGCCTCGCTGGCCGCCGCGGTGTCCTGCGCGCTCGCTTGTTGTGCGCGCAACTCGCGCAGCAGCGACGCCATCGCCGGTGGCAGCGGTGGCGCTGTTGTCGTTGCTGCCGCGTCGACATCGTCGTCGTCATCGCCAACAGGCTTGTCGCGAGCGTGCAGCAACGATGGTGACGCGCACGACGCGGATGACGATAGCGGTGGTGGCGGTGGTGGTGGCACGCTTGCCTTGTCGCGTTGTGCGGTCATCAGCACGTCATGCGCGCTCGTGCGTGTCCTGCAGTCAATGTAGCAGCAGCGAGGACGACGACAACACAGCCACGACGCGGCAACGCGACGACGTGCACAGTGCATGCTGCTACACGTGCAACACACACACATACAGACAATGTTGCACACTCATACACAGTGTAGCACACACGCACACACATCTCGCCCTGTTGTGTTGCAACAAACACATACACACACACTCTCCTCCTCTTGCTCATGTACACACACACACACGCACACATTACCTGCGTGATGCGCTCTGCTTTTGCCGCTTTGCACGTCGTGTCGACGACGGCGATGTCGTCGTGTTGCCCTCCGCGTCCGCGTCGCGTGTGCTGCGCTTGCGCGACGACTGTCGCGCAGTCGCAGGCGGCTTCGTCTTCTTGACGTACTTGTCCTCGAGGTCGGCCACCATGTTCGCCCACGCACTGCGCTGTCGCTGCTGCATCATGCTCTGCAGCGCTAGCATCGTGTCATGACCACCGCCATGCGCCGACGTCGTCGTGTTGTTGCTCTTGTTAGTGTCGTGTGTTGCCTCTTCTGCTGTGCTCGCAGACAAGCCCATCTCACGCAGCGCCTCCTCGGCTTGCGCACGCTCCTTTGCCATGGCACGCTCGAGCTTGCGCAGGGCTGCCGGGGTGGTGCTGCGCGTCCACGCCGCCGTCGCGGTGAGGCGGTGTGCTGTCTCGATGAGGCGGCGCGTGAGTGCGTACAGCCGTTGCACCTCGCCCGCGCGGCCATTGTCAAAGACGAGGTGGTTGCGCAGCATACGAGCAAAATCGCCATCACACGCCGCGTAGCTCGCGGCCACGTCGTCGGCCTCCTCGTCACTGCCCGCGTAAGTGGCAAAGAAGGCGCGCAGCTGCGACGCGAGCGCGGCGGAGCGCTCTTGCGGCGTCGCCGCGGTGGTGGCGTCTGCTGCGCTGCCGCTGCCGTCACCGCCAGGTGCCAGCCCCGTCGCGTCGTACAACCGGCGCTGCTCGACGTCGCTCAGCACCGCATAGGCGTTGGCGATGCGCTTGAACTCGTCGGTGCCGTTCGGGTCGCGGTCGGGGTGGAATTGCAGCGCGAGACGCCGGTACGCACGTGCAATGTCGCTGCTGCTCGCCTCGGGCGTCAGGTGCAGTACCGCGTACAAGGGCCGCTTTGACGCGGGCATGGTCTGTCGTCACCACAACGTATGTTTGTATCTGTATGTGTATGTGTGTATGTGTGTGTTCACACATACAATCTATGCTGACAGCGTCGCCGTCGTCTATGTATGCTTATGCTATCTCTCGCTTACGCAAGTACGCGTCGTCTACGAGCGCGTCTGTGTGTATGTGTGTATGTGTGTATGTGTACAACGACAAGGTGTATGCAAGATACAACACGTCACATACACAACAACACTACGCACGCACAGGTGTGTGCACAGACACACTCGCGCGCAACTTGTTCTTGTACATGCTACGCTACTGCTGTTGCGGCGGCGGCAATCTTGTCGCTACACGTAAGCCCCCCCGCTCACCTCGTCATCGTCCTTCTTGTGCGTTACACACACACACGTACACACATGCTAGTCTCGTCTACACCTCGTCGTTACACTACTACTCACACACACGCACACGTACACACCGATGCTTGTTACTTGACGGTGGCGAGCACGGCAGCGACAAAGCGATCGGCCTCCTCGTCGGGCCACTGCGCGTTGCGTGCCTCGTTGCGCACATACTCCTTGAACGCGTCGACGCCGTGTGCGCGCACATACGCGCGGCCCTGTGCCAAGTTCGCCTCACGCGCCGCCCAGTCCAGGTGCTCGACGCCGTCGCCGGCGTACTCGGCCAGCTCGCGTGTCGTGTATCGCGTCAGCTCGACGCGCGCGAGCTGCCGCTCCAGCGTGGCCTTTGCCTCCGCCGACAGCTGTGCCGTCTGTGCATAGCGCCGCAGCTCATCGCGCCAGTGTGGGCCAAAGTTGTGCTCAATGTAGCACGTCTTCAGCGGTGTGTGGTTGCGCAGCTGTGCCTCGCCCGTCAGCAGCTTGTGCAGCGTCGCCATCTTGAGCGCATCGACGGCGCCCGCACCCGCCGCCGATGACGACGATGATGACGATGCGGCGGCGGCGTCGGCAGATGACGCCGCGGCAGCCGCGAGTGCAAGCAAGGAACGACGCAGCATGGCCGTGTGTATGTGTGTGTGTGTGTGTATGTGTGTATGTATGTGTACGCTATGCTGCAAGCAAGCAAGGCACATAAACACAAAGGTATGCATAAACGTGTCGCACAACGACACACACATACATACATGTGCATACACACATCGCTTGGGTGTGTGTTGTACTTGCCTACACAACAACGTTATAGCGACTACTTACTACACACAGACGCAGACACACACACACACACACACGCGTAGCGCGACTACGCCCACAGCTCCGTGTCGTCGAGGTCGTCTTGCAGGTAGCTGGCAATCGTCGTGCGTGGGTCACACGCCGCGCCGTGCCGCATGACCTGCTCGACCAGCTCGCGGCCCGCGTCACGGCTGAGCGGGTTGGCCGCAAACTTCTTACGCCAGATGCGCTGCGCAATGCGCAGGCTGTACAGGTAGCCATAATAGTCCGCCGGGTAGCTGCACATGTGCTCGAGCGACAAGGAGCGCAGCATGCCGACCTCGGTCGGCTCCACCACCGCGAGCGGCCGCGCCATGTCGACGAGCGCCTTAGCGAGCGTAAAGGTGCCGCGGCCATAGTCGGCGAGGTCGCCCAGTGTGCGCTTGCCTAGGCGGCCGTCGTCGCCGTGCGGGAAGTATACCGTGAGGGGCTGCGGCCCGTGCAGAACCTGGTCCTCGGCGGAGAGCAGGATCTGGTCAAATGTGTCGAGGTGGTGGAACATGCTGGCGGCGGCGTTGCGGCGCTCGACGAGGTCGCGCGAGATGGGCTCGCGGGTGCCGAGGCGATGCGCCCAGAGGCGCAGAAACTCGTGCGAGGTCAGGAACTGCTCGAAGAGCTGCGAGAAGGTCTCGACAAAGTCGACGCTGCCGCGTGTGCCGGCGAGGTTTTGCACACGCGTCTGGCCAAAGATGGTGTGCATGGCGTGGCCAAACTCGTGGAAGAGTGTGACGACTTCGCTCCAGTCCATGAGGGTGAGCTCGTCGTCGGGGGTGCCGTCGGCGCGGTACTGCGTCGTCGCCCCCGCCGCCGCGCGCGCCGCCGACGACGACGACGACGAGGCGGCACTGGCGGCGCCAACGTTGCACGTGAGGGCGACGACAGGGTACTGACGCGGGGGCAGCTGCAGGCCAACCTTGGCGAGCACGCCATGGTGCGGGGTGCAGCCCAGCTGCAGCGTCAGGTGGCCCGAGGTGCAGTGCTTCGTCTCGTTCATGTACATGTCGAGCAAAATGACACCCAGGAAGCGCTTGCCACCACCACCCGAGCCAGCAGCTGCAGTGCTGCTACCATTGCTGCTGCTGCTGCTGCTGTTCTTGTTGTTGTCGTCACCCTTGTCGTAGACGTAAAACTTCTTTGCGGCCGCACTAAACACCTCATCGGGCGCAAACGGCACCTGCTCCAGGCACACGCCAAACGTCTCGCTGCACAGGCACTGTATACCGCGTATGCAGTTGGCGACCGAGAAGTATTCGTGCACCTGCGCCGGCATCGCGTCGCGCACCAGCGTCGCCGCCACCGTCGCGCGCGCCTCATCGGTGGTGTTGCCCCGGTTGCGTACTTCGCCGACGTGCTGGCGAATGAGGCCGAGTTCGCGCTCCGCGGCCGGGCGATACTTGTGCGCGATGCCGCACAAAAAGTGCCACACCTTCTCGGGCGTGTCGAGCATCTTGCCCTGCAGCTGCTTGTGCGCGTAGCTCGGGTAGCCGAGCAGCTGCGCGAGCTCGTGGCGGCAGCGCAGCAGATGGCGCAGCGTCACGTACGGATTGGCGCCTTGCCGGTCCGCCAGCATGCGCATCGCGAGCGTCTCATTCTCGACATTCAGCTCCGCCACCTTGGCCCGCGCACGGTCGTCGAGGTGAATGCCGTTGCTCTCCATGTCACGCCGCAGCTGCACGACATTCTTGATCGCCTCGGCGTCGAGCTGCGCACGACTGTCAGGGCTGTCAAGCTGCACCACCACGTCATACAAGTCGCGGCGCGTGTTGACCGTTGCCATGTACTCGAAGCCCTGCTGAAAGGCCGCGTCCGCGCTGGCGCGGTAGCGCGCGTCGGGGTGAATCTGCCGCACAAACTCGCACGGGTCGAGCAGCAGGCAGAGCACGTTGCTCGTCGAGTCGATCAGGTCGTGGCGCTCCTGCGGCGTCGCGGCGTGTGGGATCTGGCCGAGCAGCTTGTCACACATCGCCAGCGTCGGCGCCACCGTCTCGACGAGTATCTCGGGCCGCGCCAGGAAGCTGAGTTGCGGTGCTACATTGTCGCCGTCGGTAGCGGTTGTGGCTGCTGCTGCTGCTGTTGTTCTTGTTGTCGCGGGCGTGTGCGCACTCGTGCTACACCGTCGTCGTGCACTCTGCAGTGCCGCCGTCGTCGCGGTGGCTGGCACGCCACGACAACACCACCGCGCACACATCGCCGCCGTCGCCGTCGCCACAATGGCGTGCCTTTGCAGTGCCACACAACGCCGCAACATGCTCGAGTACGCTGTGTATGTGTGCGTATTTTCTGTACAAATATGTAAGCACGCTCTTGCCTCTCTGCGTGTGTGTGTGTGTGCGTGTGTTGCCTGCAAGCGTTCTACACACATACACACGACAGCAAGGCAACACGCAGATGCGTGTACATACATACAAATGTATACACACACATACACACACACACGTTTGTGCCCATGTTACACAACACGCTAGGTGCCACACAGACACAGACACACATTGTGCCACGTGTTTGCCTTCTTGCTAAGCAAAGGGCACATTCCACTTGGGCTGCGCAAATGACGTGGTGAGGGCCGTGTGGGCAATGGCCTGCCACTTGGCGTCCTTCAGCTCCTGCGGCGGCATCTCATCGCGCACCTTCACATACCACCGCCGCGCATTGGCCAGGTCGCCCGCGTGGAAGTACGCCTGCGCGAGCCGGCAGGCGTACTCGAGGCTCGCCGGGTCCAGCGCGACGGCGCGCTCGCTCAGCTGCACACTGCGCTGCAGCAGCTGCGCACGCGGCGGCACGCCGTGCCACATCGCATACAGCCGCGTCGGCTCGTACCACGCATACGCGCAGCGCGCACACAGCGCCGCGAGCGTGTTGGTCACTTGCGCGTCACTCGGCAGCAGCTGCATGGCACGCTCGCCGCGCCGCATGATCGCGTTGTAGTTCTCAACCAAGCCGAGGCCGCGCAGGGGGTGCAGATAGTACAGCGCCTCCGCCTCGCGGGTGGCGCACAAGACGTAGGTGCGGTAGCACGGCCCATAGTCCGGGTTCTCCTTGATGCACTGCCGACTGACGTCGACACCGCGCTGCAGCAAGTCGAGGCGGTCGCACCAGTGCCCACGCTCACTCTTGTTCTTCGACTCGTCGTACAGGGCGGCCGTGTCGGCGAGGAGGGCCATGATGGCAGGGTTGTGCGGCTGCTCCGCGTAGAGGCGCTCGGCGTACGTGAACGCACTCTCGCCCAGCGCAAAGCTGAAGAGTTCGTCGCGAAACTGACGATACTGCGTCGTCGCGTCGGGCGCGACATCGGCGCGAGCAGTCGAGGTGGCGTCGGCAGCCGCACTCGACGCTGCCAACATTGTCGTCGTCGTCGTCGTGCCGGGCTGCTGCTGCTGCTGCTGCTTATCGACATGCGCCGCTGCGGCCGTCGCCTGCGACTTGCTCGCCGCCTTGCCCATCGTGTGTGTATGTATGTATGCTCTCCGCTACTGTCACGTATACATGGGCAATGTGCACAAGCACACGTGTACAACTGACACGCACACACACGCGTGTATGCACACATGTCCTGTCGCGTGTGTGTTGTGCACTCGCTCGCTTGTCGTCACTTTTGCCCATGTGCGTGCAAACACACACACATACATATATATGTATGCATGTATGTGTTATAGTCGCGCCTTGCTTACTGTGACTTCGCCGCGCAAGTCGTCAAGCAGGTGACGGCGCACCGCGTCCGCGTCGAGGCCGAGGCCAAAGAGATACTTCAGCTTGACGAGCACCGTCTCGAGCGTCATGTCCGCCACACCCACCGCACCCGCGGCGGCGAGCTGGTGGCCTGCCGCGTACGTGTGCAGCTCGACGGTGCCATAGATGTTTTGCGTGCACACCACCACCACGACGCCACGACGTTGCGCACACGCGAGTGCGTCGGTCATGTAGTTTTGCCGCGTCGGCGCATTGCCGGCGCCGTGGCAGCGCAGCACAATCGCACGCGCCGACGTCGTCGCACACGCGCGCAGCAGCACCTCACGCGGCAGGGCAGGACCGAGCTGCAATGTCAAGATGGGCGTGTGCATCGCCGTCATGACGCGCAGCTCACCGCGGGGCTGCGGCTGCAGCAGACCACGCTGCAGTCGCAGCCCAGCGCCCTCGCACATGGTCGCGAGGGGTGGGTAGTGTGGGGTGTCAAAGGGCTGCAGGCTCGACCGGCTCACGCGCGTGGCGCGGTTGCCGCGGAAGAGCTTGTCGTCGAATAAGATGCACACCTCACACAGCTGCGTCGAGGTGGCGAGGAGGAGGGCGTGGATGATGTTGCGCGTGAGGTCGGTGTAAACAAAGTCGCCTGGCACCACCGAGCCGGTGAAGATGACGGGCTTGCCAAGGTTGCGTAGCATGAAGCTGAGGGCCGTGGCGGCGAGGCTCATGCGATCGGTGCCGTTTTGCACGACAAAGCCATTGTATGCGTGGTAGTGTGCCTCAATGACACGCGCAAGCTGCACCCAGTCGTCGGCCGACTGATCTGCAGACAGCTTTAGCGTCGGCAGCTGCACCACGTCAAAGGCGGGCACGCCAGGCTTCTGTAGGTCCTCGTTGGTGCGCAGCATGTCGCAAAAGATGCGATGCTGCAAATGCTCCTTGTTTGCCGCCGCCACTGCTGTTGCTGTTGTTGTTGTTGTCGTTGTTGTTGCTGTTGTGGCAGTCGTGTTGCTCACTTGTGTGCTCGCGTCCTCGACTGCCCTTGTCGTCGTGGTGCCGACATTCTTGTCGACCATGCAGCCATCGCTGTTGTCACTGTTGTTGCCGTTCGCTTTTGTGACGGCATAGTCGACGCTAATGTGCTTCAGCGTGTCGGCGAGGCTGGTGACGGTGCTGCGCGTGTTGATGATGAGCACGCGCCGGCCCGCTGGCTCGACCTCGTGGTCGAGCACGTTGCTCGCGAGCACGCGCGCCGCACACATTGCATCGTACAAGTACGGCATGCGCGTCGCAAGCCGACGCACAAACACAGTAGCTCTAGACACTGACACGCAAGCTCGTCTGCGTGTGCACGCACGCGCACGTGTGAGGCAACACAAAATCACACAAGGCAAGGCAAAGAACAGTACACAGACGAGCAGCCAACGTCTTGCACACACACACACACACTATACTGCATGCATGTCTTGTGTATGTGTTGTGTGTTGTGTTGTCAGTCACAAATAAGTGTACAAGGCAAAAGTAAGCGCGCACACATGCACGCGTGCACACATCACTACTATGCGGCTGTCTCGTCCGACGCTGCCTGCCCTTCTCGCGCACGCACGCGCACTCGCACACACTACTCGTCCTGGTCTTGGATGTTGAAGTACTTGAGCTGGTACGTGTCCTTGCCCGTCGACAAGATGCGAATCCAGTCGCGCAGGTCCTTCTTCTTCAGGAACTTCTTCGTCAAGTACTTGAAGTACTTCTTGCGGTACGCCATCGTTGTCGTGATCGACAGCACATTGTCGTTCATCGCAACGCGCACCTTCTCCGAGAGCTTGCCCTTGCGGCCATTGAGCTTCGTGTTGTCCTGGAAGTACTGCTCAAAGTTGTTCAGCACGTCCTCGCTGAAGATGCCATCGGTGGCGGGCACGGTGCAGTCAATCTTGAACACCTTCTTGCCCTTCGCCAGCTGGCGCTGACGCACATAGCTGCGCGAGCCCACCTTGGCACGAATGGCTACCATGATGACGATGATGTGGATGTGCAGCAGCAAGCAAGCGACGTGTGTGTGCGTATGCGTGTGTGTGTGTGTGTGTGTGTGTGTGCTATGCAGGCAGGCAGGCAAATACGTATACACAAGTGTGTACAAATGCATACGTATGTGTGTGTGTGTGCGTGTGTGTTGTGCATGACAAAGGCAGGTGCACATGAACGTGACGACCAGACACATACACATCACCAGGCACACACATATTGCATGCGCTAGTACATTGTCACGACGACGCCGTGTCGCTTGTCGCCGTCGTCGTCGTCGCGTCGTCAGCAGCACTGTTGCTGCCCTTGTCGTCGTCGCGTGTCCTTGTCGCATGTTGTTGCTGCTCCTGCTGTTGTTGTTGTTGCTGTTGCTGTGTGCCACGCACGTCGTCGACTTCGCGCGAGCGCGCGTGTGCGACGTGTTGCTGTCGCCGCTCACGTGCCACTGCCGCCGCCTCTTTGCGCTGTCGGCTCATGGCCAGTTGTGCAGCACGAAATTGCTTCATCTTCGCCCGCTTTGCCTCCTCCTCCTGCGCACGCTGCGTCAGGTACGCCTGACGCCGCTCCTCGTCCTCGGCACGCCGACGCTGCGCCTCCTCGTCATCGTCGTCATTGTCGCGGCCGCTGCTGCCATTGGCGGCAGCCTTGTGCGCAAACAACGACACCTGCTCCGCGTCGTCCACGTCCACGCCGGCGCGCTCGAGCTGGCGCAAACGACGTCGCTCCATCTCACGCTGCTTGAGGTCGAAGCGACGGAGTGGTGTGGGTGCACCACACAGCAGGCAAGCTGCGCGTCGTGACGGCAGTGTGCGTGCGCTGATGTGCCGCGACACGATCGTCGCTACACCACGTCGCCACATGACGTCGCAGTGTGTATGTGTCTGTGTACGTTACGCTAGCAATGAGACACATTGCGCATACATGCACTGCACAACACATACACATGCATGAACAACAAACAATGCGCGGCTGTGTGTGTGTGTATGTGTTTGTGTACTTGTGTTGCCTTATTTGTGTGACAATACACATTCGTGTATCTTATACGACGCGCAGAAGACACACACACACACACGCTTATGCGTGCTTATGCACACATATTACATGTGCGTGTGTGAGTGCATCCTTGTTATGCTGTGCTTTGCTATTGCTGCTACTACTGTTGCAACGACGACGACGACGACAGCGGCGACGGTGGTGGCTGCTTCTTCTTCGTCTTCTTTTGCGGCACAAGCAGCGTCTGTCGACCAGCGCGCTCGGCTAGCTTGCGCTCCGCCTGCATCGCGCCAAGCGCCTGCGCACTGGTGCGGAAGCCACCCTTGCCGCCATACGCACCTGTAAACTTGCTCGTCAGCAGGTCAAGCTGCTTGCGCAGCAGCCGCACCGCCTTCGCCTTCTCCCGGTTCGTGCTCACCGCCTCGTCGTCGTACATGTCATCGACGTCGAGCTCGGCCTGCCGGCTGACATTGCTGACCCAGCGGTTCTGCGCGTTGCTCTTGTCAATCTCTTTTTGCAGCTTGTCAATCTGTCGTGCAAGGCGCAGGTGTGTGTGCAGCTGATGCACCACCGTAGGCTGCAGCGCAAACGTCTCGAGGGCTGGTTTGCTCCCTCCCCCACCACCGCCACCGCCACCACGGCCCAATGACTCCATGAGCTTGCTGAACGAGACGTGCTCCTTGGCGCCGACGAGCAGCAGTGACAGCCCTGCCGCACCACAGCGGGCGGTGCGACCGCAGCGGTGAATGTACGCGTCCGTCGTCCGTGGCACCTGATAGTGCAACACGTAGCGCACACCGTCGACGTCCAGGCCGCGCGAGGCGACGTCGGTGGCGACGAGCACCCGCACAACGCCTTTGCGAAACTTGTCAATATACTTCAGACGCTGTCGCTGCTGCATCGCCGCGTGCAGGCCGGCCACCGCAATGCCCAGCACCTCGAGCAGCTTGACCAGACGGCGCAGCATGCTGATGGCGTTGACGAACACAATGGCGCGTGCGTCGCCGTACGTCTTGAGGAAGTAATACAGGTACAGGTCCTTGCTGTCCTCGGGGCAGCGCAGGTGCGTCTCGTTGATCTGCGCCACCACGCCCGCCTCGGGCGTCACGGTGAACACGCGCGCGGTGCTGCTCTTGATGTGCAGCTCCTGCATGACATGCCCCATCACATCCGCATTCGACGTGCGTATGACGCTCTTGTTGCCTTTGTAGTCCTTGCGCTCATAGTTCGTCTGCAGCGTCAGCGTCGCCGACGTCACGACGGTGCAGACGCGATGGTCAACCGGCGGTGGTGGTGGCATCGTCATTGCGCGCGGCTGGTCCTTGGCGCGCACTGCACGGCGCGGCTGCTTGTCATCGCTGTCCTGCTTGTGGCTCACGTCGTGTGCAGCCTTGGCGGCGGGTATGAACGTCTGCGTCTCCTCATCCCACTGCCCCGCCTCGAGCACGCTGTCAGCGTCGTCCTTGTCGTCGTCGTTATTGTTGTTGTCGTCGCCCTTGCTGCCGCGTAGTGTAGCCGCACGCGCCTGTGCAAAGCCCGACGGCAGCGTCGTTGCGTGTATGCGCTCGAGCAGCGTACGCAGCTCATCGAAGCGGCCCGACTGCAGCATCTTGTCCGCCTCGTCCAGCACCACAAAGCGCAGGCGACGACTGATGCTGTGGCCCAAGTAACAGCCCTCGTTCTGCTGCACCAACTCCCACAGCCGGCCCGGCGTCGCAATGAGCACGTGCGGGTGACGGTTCAGCACACGCTGCTGCTTCTCGGCGGCCATGCCGCCGACAACGCAGCCGACGACAACGGCGCGACGATCACAGCAACACGTCAGCTGCAGCATCGCGTCGTGTATCTGCATGGCGAGCTCGCGCGTCGGCGTCAGCACGAGGCTGCGCATGACACGCTCAGGCACACGCGTCACCCGTGTCGACGACGACGTCGACGGCAGCTGCTCTGCGGCCGCGTCGTCTTCGTTGCCATTGTCGTCGCCGTCTGTCGTCGTCGTCGACTCGCGCCGTGCCGCCTTCTTGCGCGCCGCCGACGATGACGCGTCGTCGTCTGCGGCGTCGCGTGCGCGTCGTCGTCGCTGCTGCTGCCGTGTCGTTGTCGTGGCCTCGCTGTCGTTGCTGTCATCGTCTGCCGTCGTTGCCGTTGCTTGTGTGTATTGCAGAACATCTTGCAAGATGGGCAGCGCAAACACGAGCGTCTTGCCACTACCCGTCTCAGCCGACACGACCACGTCATATTGCTCCTGCTGCTGCTCTTCTCCTCCTGCTGACGTACGTCGCTTGCGGCTGTGCCTGCTGCTGCTGCTGCTGCGCTGCTTGCCGTCCGCGTCGGCACCACGCGCTACACGCGACGTGGTCGCGTACGCCAGCAACTCGGGCAGCACCATCTCCTGCACCGGCGTCGGGTGTGTAAAGCGCTGTGCGCGCAGCGCCTGCAGCAGCCGCTCGTGCACACCCACACGCTGCCAAAATACATATGGCTGACCGTGATGACGGTACTGGTTCTTTGATCGTTGTGCACCACCAGCAGCCGTCGCGTCATCGTGTGCGCCACCACCAGCAGCAGCAGCAGCGGCAGCACGCTCCTCTGCCTCTACCAGTGTCGGGTCACGCAACGCCACCGCTGTGCAGTCGGCGATCGCCTGCAAGGGCAACGCTGCAGCTGCAACTGCAGCTGGTGCTGCCGTCGTCGTCGTTGTGGCGACGTTGTCCTGCTTGCGTGGCTGTCGTGTCATTGCGTTGTTGCTGCTGCTGCTCGCGTTGTTGTTGTTGTTGTTGCTTGCCTGCTGCAACAGCATGTCCGTCAGCTCACGCGGATTGAGCGTCACCTCCTGCGACGGGATGGCCGAGCCCTCGGCAATGGCGGCGACCAGCTCTGACATTGGCCGCGACGCTGCGGCGACGCTGTCGTAGCGGTTCGACACACGCCGCCCGAGACGTGCACGCTTGCGCAGCTCGCTGGCTACCTTGTGACGCTGTCGCAGGCCATTGCGACGAATGCGTTGCTTGAACGTCACCTTCTTGACTGACACACCCGCCATGACAGCACAGCTGCACCCCTGCGCGCTCGCGTGTGTACGTATATGTATTTGTATAAATGTATATGTGACTGACATTTGTAAAGCAAGCGAGCGACATACGTGTTCGCGTGCACGTCGAATGACACGCATGCACATGATTGTGTGTGTGTGTGTGTACATACAATGTCTCTATGCTATACGCACGCATACGCACACGCGTAACGTGCCACAGCGCCTCACACCGCCGTCGTTGTGGCTGTGGCGTGTTGCACGTGGAAGATGTTGTTGCGGCCATAGTAGCCGCTATAGTCAAGCCACGTCAACAGCGGCAGCAGCTGTGCATAGTCGTGGCCGACCGGTGAGGCGAGCTCAGACAAGGCACGCAGCAGGTCATCCTCGATGGCGTGCAGTGTCGCCTCGATGAGAGGCAGCGTCAGCGCTGCCGCACCACCACCACCGCCACCACTGCTGCTACTGCGACTCTCCGTGCTAACATTGTTGTTGTTGTTGTTGCTGCTGCCATTGCTCGCACACGGACCGTGACGACTGATGCTGTGGCTCACACTGCCGCCCTGTTGCCGACGACGGCTGCTGCTTCGGCTACCACCCGCAGTGTTGTTGTTGTTGCTGCTGCCGCTGCCGTCGTATGTGTGTCTGCTCATGGCACAAAAGCGTTCGGTCAGGTCGAGTATACTGGCCAGACTGCGAAAACGCGAGGCGCTGGCGAGCAACAGCCCCGCCTCAACATCGCTGCAGAACGCCTCGAGGGCGCGTGTGAGCGCGAACACGTCACAGGCCGCGTGTACGCGCGTCATCAGCCTGCCCCACGCCGGCGCAACAACAAAGTGCGCCGCATAGAACTGATACTGACGCAGCACGTGTGTGAGGTGGTGCTTAAGGCCATAGGCGACGCTGAACTGCGCGAGCACGTCACTGCTGCGCCACAGCAAGCACAGCTCGCGCTCGCAGCGGCGCAGCCACAGCAGCAGACGGAAAACGGCGTTGAGGCGGCGTAGCAGGGCGGCGTCAAGGACAAGCGTCAGCGGCCACGGTATGTCCGCCTCGAGCTGCAGCAGCTCGACACACGGCAACGTCTCATAGTCACGCCGATCCGCGTCCTCGTCATCGTCGTCCTCGTCATCGTCCTCGTCACCATCACGTGCATCCATGGCTGTCGCGTCAACGAGCAGCGTGTGGGCAGCGGCGGCGTTGGCTGTCGTCGCATTCTCGTCGTCATCGTCGTCGTCTGCGACTGTTGCAGACATCATCGCCGTCCGTGCTGCACGACTACCGTCGCCATCCTCGCCATCCTCGTCATTGTCCTCGTTGTTGCCTGGTCGACGACCTGGTGCGAGCGCACGAGCGCGTCGTGCCGCCGCGTGCGTCCGTCGCACATAGCGCGGCAGCGTTGTGCTCGCAAAGCTGCACGTGATGCAGTCGTGGTGTGCGTCCGTCACGTTGCAGCGGGCAACGGCGGCGTGCAGCAGCACACGCAGCGAGTGCACGCGCACCTGCGCGGCGGCGCGCGACAGCGGCGCAGTTGCGCTGTCGAGAAACTCATTGAGCCAGTCACCGCGGCTCTGCAAGAAGAACACCTTCAGCGTCGTCAGGTAACCGCACAGGTCAACACGGCGGCTGTGTAGCAGCCGCATGACGGCACGGCTGGCGCGTGCGTACGAGGCGTGTATCGCGTTGTGCAGTGCATCGACGCCACACCACACGTGCAGCGCTCGCTGCACATCATCCTTCTCGTCATCACCGTCGTCCTTGTCGTCGTCATTGTTGTCCTTGTCGTCGTTGCTCTTCTTGTCCTTGTGGCTTGTGTGCTGCTGCTGCTCTTCGTCATCGCCGTCATGGTCATGGTGTGGTGACGACGGCTGTCGATGACGTCGTGCAGCATCGCCGCCGCCGCCGCTGCTGCTGTGACTACGCGTCGTCGTCGTTGCTGTTGCTGTTGCCGCCGCTGCTCCTCCTCTGCCTTCATCTGTGTTTGTGTGCTGCTGACATTCGCGCAACAGACAGCGATACTTGCCAGCGTAGTAGATCATCTTTACACTGCGCCGTTGCGTTGTCAGGAACGTCGGTACGGCCACCGTGTGTAGCGCAAAGCGACGCGCAAACGCAACCGCCTGCTGCTGCGACGGCGTCATGCACGCGACGAGTGCGCCGTCGCGGCCACGACGACGACACGCGTGCGACATCGTAGCCGCCGCCGCCGACGACGACGACGACGATGACGGCTCCGCTGCTGCTGTCGTGACTGCCATTGTCACTGCGTAGCTACCCATGTTGTTGCCGTTGCCGTTGTTGTCCGCGTAGACGGCATCGGTGAACAACGCACCGCACAAACGACGACAGCGTTCAACAGCAGCCATTGTCGGCAGCAATGGTGGCTGCTGCTGCTGCTGCTGCAATCGTGATGACGTCATTGTTGTTGTTCTTGTTGTTGCTGTTGTTGTTGCGTCAACAACAAAGAATTCGCACATCGCGTCAGCGACGACGCCGTCGTTCATCCACCGCCGCAGCATGTGCAGATAGGGCACCAGTGCACGACGCAAGAGCAGTGTGAGCAGCGCATCGTCCTCGCGGCTGCCACGACAGCGACGCGACTGCTCGTACAGATGGTTGAGCAGTCGTGGACCGACAAGCGCCGCACGCACCTCATCCACGCTCGACGTCGCCATCGCTGTTGTTGTTGTTGCTGCCGTCGTTGTCGTCAACAGCGTGTTGCCCTTCCTGTGCTTGTCGCTGCCCTGCACAAGCAACTCGAGTGGCAGCAGCTGACGCAGCCGCACAAGGTGATGGCCGGCGCGCAAGATGTCTGCGACGACGCCGAGCAGCGGCATGGCACGCGCGCGACAGCTGTGCTGCAGTCGCGCGACATGCGCGGCGTAGCTCGTGCACACCTCCGTCACAGCCTCCGCCAGCGCCATCGCGACGAGGCTGCCGCCGCCGTTCTCGGCCCGCTCCACCGCGCGCAACGCCACAAACGCATCCGCCACCGGCAGCACCATTGCGCACAGCCCACGCAACGACGCCGGCACGTCGGCGGCAATGACGAAGCCGCCAGCACTGCCACGACGGCTGCTGTCCGCACTGTTGTTGTTGTTGTGCAGCAACGAGGAGGACAGCAGTGACAGCGACGGCGCGGTGGCCGTCGTGCCACCCCCACCACCGCTGTTGTTGTTGTTGTTGTTTGTTTGCAGTGTCAGCAGTGTACCACTGCAGCCGAGGGCGGCAGCGAGGACGTCGTTTGTCACGACAACATCCTGCAACTCTTCAGGCAGGCTGTGCAGCTGACTACGCTCGACATACAGCGGTGCTGCCGTCGCAGTACTGTTGTTGTTGTTGTTATTGTTGCTGCCAGTCACCGCGTCTGTCGTGTCAACAAGGCTCGTCGAGCGTCGCTTCTCGCTTCGCCGCGACGGCGACGAGGGTGCTGCAGTCGCTGGTGCGCCTGCTGTCGTTGTGCTGCTATTGTTGTTATTGTTGTTGTTGCTGGACATGACAGCGAGGATGGGCGGCTGTGTTGCTGGCGTCGACGTGGCAGCGGCTGCTCTGCTGTAGTTGTAGCTGCTCGTGTTGTTGTGTCTGTGTTTGCCGCCACCCTGCTGCAATGACAGTCGTCGCCGCCACTCCGTCTCGACGACGGCGATGCTGAGCGCATCAGCAATGCCTGCTGCACGAACAACCGCCTGCACATCGGACGCGTACTGCACATCGTCAAACGACAGCCCCTTGGCCTCGAGTGCACCGACAAAGCGCACCCACTCTCTGCTCATGCTGTGTGTGTGTGTGTGTGCAATGCTGTTGTCGTCGACGTCCGTGTACAAGCAAGCAAGCAGGCAGTGTATGTGTATGTGTAGGTGTGTGTGTGTGTGCACCTGTGTTTGTGTGCACAAGATCAGATGCTGTCATCATCATCACGCGAGTGCTGTACTCTTGTATACATTGTCGTCGTTACGCATCGTACACATGGGCAAACACACATCACACACACACACACACTGACAAATATGCACAGCACACATACACACGCACTAACATGTATGCACACACATATACACATACATACACACATAGCGAGACGCGTAGAACACACGTACGCATGTACATATACACAAGATGTGTGAGACAGCGAGAGAGAAAGTGTACACATACACGCACACACGCACACATACATACACATACATATACGCAAACATATATAGAGAGACGCGAATGTATACACATATCTGCGCGTACACAGGCACACGCGCACACGCACACATAAACACACAACGACGCGCACCATGCGGTGCTCATGTCAGCATGAAGCGTTCCTGACCGTGCATGATGGCGAGCAACAGCTGTCGCTCGAGCACGTCACGTGACGCGTACGGTGGCAGCTTGAGGTAGTGAAAGCACGTACTGACCGTTGGCAACGGCAACACAGCAGCAGTAGCAGCAGCAGCAGCAGCAGTAGCAGTAGCTGTAGTGCTACTGTTGTTGTTGTTGTTGTTGTTGTTGTCATAGTCGTTGCTGCTTGTCACATAGATGGCTGTCAGTGGCGTGTCTACATCACTAACATCACTGCTGCCATCGCTGCTTGCAGTGCTGCTGCTGCTGTTGCTGTTGCTGCTGCTGCTGCTACGATGACGACGACCACGACCACCACGCGCACCGTCATCGTCGACGCCATCGCGTCGTGCAGCAGCAGCAGCAGCACTACGCGACGCCGTCGCCGCCGCCTCGTCCTCGCCCACAACGCCATCACGACACACCACCGTAATGGGTGGCTGCAGCCCACCAAACGGCGGCGCCGCACTGCCAGTGATGAAGCGCACAAAACGATGCTGCGCTGCGGCGCCCCACGAGGAGACGACGTGCAACAGGTCCTGCACCACACGCGATTGCATCGTGTAGCCGTGGGCGGCGACCACGTCGGCCGCCATCGCCGCCGCGCTGCGCCACAGCACACCGCGCGGCCCACTGAGCACCTCGTCCAGCTCGCCGACGGTGAACATGCGCAGTGCGACGACGTTGAGCGCGGCGGCACTGCTCTGTAGGCCGAGCGCGAAGCGCGCAACAGCGGCGTCGAGCGACGTCACGAGCACGCGCTGACGCACGGCGTGTGTGTAGGCGCGTACATTGTCGGCCGTGACAGACACACGCGCACCGCCCTCGCACAACTCAGCCGCCTCCACGTCATCCTCGTCCTCGCACGTGTTGTTGCTGTTGTCGTTGTTGTTGTCGTCGCGTGCGTGACACGTTGTAGGGCAGACAAACGTCAGCGCACACGCGGCGAGCTCGTCAGCTGTCATGGCCTCGAGCTGACGCAGCGAACGCTCCAGTGTCGCGTCGAGCTGCAACATGCGTGACGACAAGGCTGCGTGGCTGTCATCATCGTCGGTGTTGCTGCTGCTGCTGCTGCTCTTGTTGTTGCTGTCGTGTGTGCTGCTGCACGACGGCTGCGGTTGCGGTTGCTGCAGCAGCAGACGCTGCAGGAAGAGCGGGTGCAAATGCACCGACAGCGCTCGGCGCAGCAGCAGCAGTCGGCCGACAAGCACGCCGAGCAGCTCGAACAGACGCAGCGCCGTCGCGCCGAGTGTGGCGGACGGGTACAGCGGTGTGCAGACGACATGTCGCATTGTTGTCCGTGTTGCTGCATCCTCGTCATCGTCACGATCGTCATTATCATCAGCCTCGTCCTTGTTGTCCGTGTCGTTGGCAGCGACGGGTACAGCACGCAGCTCACTACGCCACATGCCATGCCGCACGCACATCATCTCACGCGTCAGCAGCTCATACAGCTCGAGCGTAGGGCCACGGCCAATGCCAGGCTCACCACGGAAGCACACGTCGAGCGGCAGCGGACACGCGCGGTAGTGCAGCAGCTGCGCCGCCGCACCGAGGATGTTGTCACGGTCGACGGTCAGCAGCACACGACGCGCCGTGACAGCCGCCGACGACGCCGTCGCCAACCCGGCACGTTGCTGCTGCTGTTGCTGCTGTTGTGCAGTGACGGCTGCTCGCGCGCCACGATGCTGTGGACGTTCTGCGGTCGTTGTCGTCGTTGGCGCAGTCATGACATTGCCAATGACGTGTGTGGCGCGTGTAGCACTCGTGTCATTCTCGTCGTCGTCATCGCTGCTTTGTGTTGCACCATCATCGTTGTCGTCGTCGCGTCGTCGTCGATTGCCATCGTCGTTGTTGTTGTCGTGCTCGTCCACGTCGCACAGCCACGCAAGGCCGTCTGCAAGCATCACACCACCATCATTGCGACTGCGACGGTTGCTGTTGTTGTGTTGTGTTGTTGCGCCTACTGCAATCGCAGCAGCAATGAGGGCTGCTTGTGTCTCGCGCCATGCACGCTCACTAATGCTGCGCCGCAGCGATAGCATCCAGTGCAGCAGCGCACGACGTTCATGCAAGCGGTAGACACCCGGGTAGCACCACAGCGCATAGCTCGCGAGTTGTGTGCTGTCATTCGCGTCCACAGCGAGCATCCGTGTCATCTGCACTTGTTGCTGTTGTTGCTCTTGTTGCTCTTGTGGTGGTGTGGCCGCGGTGCACGTGGTGACGGCCGTCGCAACGTGGCGGTGCAGCAGCGGAGGCAGCAGCAGCACCTCGCGCTGTGCGTGCAACTGATGGGCGAGTGCGCAGCCAAGACGATGGTGATCGCGGTAGAGCAGCGATGACACGTCACTGCCGCGTCGTGGGCCACGACTGCAGCCGTCGATTGCGTTGCCATCGTCACCCTTGTCCTCATCGTCGTGCGTGTCGCACAGCTGCAGGAGGCGCAGCAGCTCATGCAACAAGTGCAACGCAGCATCGCAGCGGGCGTGTTCGCGTAGTTGCAACGGCAGCGTCGTTGTCGTCGATGACGACGATGTCGTCGTGTGCGTGTTGCGTGGCCGCACATAAGCACGCAACGCCTCGCACGCGTGCGCGGGGGCGCAGTAGAAGCTGCGCGCACAGCGCAGCGACACGTCCGCCGCCGCCGCCGTTATGCGCGTCGCTCGCGCTGCGCTGTCATTGACATCTGCACCATCACTACCACCGCGCAACACGCCACACGGCGACGACGTCGACAACTGTCGCGACCACACGCAGCCACACAGCAGCCGCGCACGCCATCGTGACAGCGCCGCCGCACACGTGCGCAGCTGCTGCTGCAGTGGTCGTGTGAGGAGGACAAACGTCAGGCGATGTGTCGTGCGCCAAAATTCGAGCTCGTCCAGTGACGACTGTCGTTGTTGATGTTGTTGTGCGCGTGTTGTGCTCGCAACGGCCACCGCTGTGCTGCGTGCCACGCCATCGCCGTTGCTGTGCACGTGACGCGTGTCATTGCCGCTGTCGACTGCAACGCCGTCGTCGTGTGTGCAGCCACAGCGTTCGCGCAGCGCATCGGCCGCCACGCCGCGTGCGCAGTGCACGAGCGCGTCGAGCATTGTCGTCAGTGGTGACAGCAGCGGCACGTCATCGACGAGCAGCAGCACGTGCTCTCGCGTGATGGGTGTGTATGTGGTGTGCAGGCGACCTTGTGTACATGGCTGCTGACGTTGTTGTCGCTCATGTGGCTGGTGACGACGACTGCTGTGACTGCAGTCGGTGTTGACTGCGCGCGGTACCGCCGTTGTGCCGCGCGCACGCGCAGACATCACTGTCGCCTCCTCGTCACCGCCACTGTGACGACTGCTGCTGCGACTGCTATGACTGCTACTACGGCTGCTGCTGCAGTTGTTGCCGCTGTTGTTGTGACAGCGTCGATATGGTATGGGCGTCGACTGCGGTGACGTACTGTGCAGTGCCGCTGTGCGGCGTGCAGCCGTGACAACCGTTGTCGGCCTTGTCGTCACCGTCGTCGTCGTCGCACTCGCCACCGCTGTTGCTGCCCCTGCTGCCACCGACGTGTCATTGTTGTCCTTGTTGCTGTTGTTGTTGGCTGCGGCATTGCGCGTCTGTGTGCTGCGCTGCTGACGCAGCGACTGCCGCAGTTGCTGCCACGACAAGGACGACGACAGCGACAGCGTCGAGCGTGACGACAGCGTCAGCTGCTGCTGCAGTGCGTCGACGTCATTGTCGTGTGCAGCGTCTGTGACAGCAGCATCTGCTGCTGCTGCTGCTGCTGCTGTTGCTGTCGCCAGTGGTGGCAGTGGCAGCGACGCAGGCGAGGACGCAGAACGTGCGTGGTGGCTGGCCATGTCGACGACGTCGACTGCGCCGTTGTTGCTGTTGCTGCTGCGCAGTACAGCAGACACCGCCACGGCCGTCGACGACGTCGACGTGACATTGTGTGTGCAGCAGGGCGTGCTGCGATGACGTGGCGCACGGGCAGCGAAGCGCAAGAAGCGTGCACTGAAGCTATTGACGCTCGCTGTGCTGCTCTCACTGAAGCTGCACAGCGGCGACACAGCAACAACAGCAGCAGCAGCGGCTGTGCCTGCGGCGGCGGCGACACGACTGCTGTTGTCGTTGACGTCGATGTCGCCGTCATTGTTCGCTGCCACGTGTGCAAACGACAACGTCGTTGGCGAGCGCGGCCGTCTGTCTCGTGCGACATCGGCGCCTTGTCGCTGCTGCTGCTGTTGTTGCTGCAGCTGACGTTGTCTGCGACGCTTCTCACGCCGCAACGTCGCGTTGACGCGATCCGCGACGAGCTGCATAACGCAGCCAACAGGTGTGCTCGGCAGCACGAGCGCCGTACACGGTAGGCACGACTGCACACACGCCGGCAACTGCGCCGCAGTGTGTGCGCACAGCTGCACGTCAGCCACGTGCAGTCGCAGCTCTTCTTCTCTTGCTGCTGTAATGACCTTCTTCGCGTCGTTGTTGTTGTTGTCTGTTGTTGTTGTTGTTGCTGTTGTTGTTGCGTGCTGTCGTGGTGTGCGCACCGCTGCCACATCACCGCTGTGCGTCTTCTCGTACACAGCATTGCTGCTGCTGCAGCAGCTCTTACTGCTGTGCTTGTAATAGTGCAGCTGCAGCGTCAGCACAGACCACGCAAGGTCGTCAACAAGCGTCGATGTCGTCGTTGTGGCTGCCACCGTTGCCTGACCTGCGCATGCGCGCCGTGACAGTGCGGCGGGCTGCTGCACAAGCAGCAACGGCGACGTCGTCGCAGCCGAGCTGCCGCTGCTGCTGTTGCTGTTGCTGTTGCTGTTGTTGCCGCTAGTCAACGTTGTTGTTGCAAAGCCGAGGTGCTCATTGACAACGGCAGCACACTGAGACAGCAGCCCCAGCAGTCGACCTTTGCTCGCGCCGTCAAGCGTGCCATGCGACATTGCAGCCGTGCTGACTGCGCGATGCGGCACCGCGCGTGTCGCACTCGCGGCGTCGTGCTCGCCTGTGCTGTTGTTGTTGTTATTGTTGTTGTTACGGCATGTATCGTCCTCGTCGCTGTCACGCACGACATGCCGCCACCACTGCCATTGTTGTTGCTGTTGCGTGTAACGCTGCAGCGCGTCGGCCGCGTCGTGCAGTATGTCTGGCGCCGCGCGTGCAACCGCCGCCACACTCACGTGATGCTGCTGCAGCACCTCGTGCAGCCGCAACGCCGGCCGCACGGCAGACTGCAGCAGCCCACGCAACGGCGTCACGTCGCACGCATTGTTGTTGTTGTCGTCGTCGTTGCTACTGTCATCGTACGCGTGCATGTATTGTCGTATGTTTGCGTACACATCGCCGCGCAGCGCGGGTGGTGGCGCTGCAGCAACCGCATCGTGCAACGCACACACAGACGTGCGAGCGTCTGTCGTCACTGCCTCGCTCGCGTCATTATCTGTTGTTGTTGTTGTTGTTGTTGGCGGCGGCGGCAGTGGCACAACGCAGTCGACGAGGTGTTGCATCGCGGCCGCATAGGTGCACAGCAGTCGTGCTGTGCCATAGTGCACCGCACATGCCGTGTGCGGCGTTGTGCGCAGTGCCCTCTTTGTTGTCTGTGTTTGTGCACGCTGCTGCTGCTGCAGCTGTTGCTGTTGTTGTTGTTGTGACGACGACAGCGACGTCGACGGCCACAGCATTGTGCTCAGTGATGTGGCGTACGCAGCACCCAACGCGCCGCTGCTGCCACTGTTGCTGCCACTGCCACTGTTGTTGTTGTTGTTGTTGTTGTTGTTGTGCTGCCACAACGACCCCGTCGTACGCGCCAAGCTGTCATGTTGGCTGCCAACACCATTGCTGCTGTTGTTGTTGTTGTTGTTGTTGTTGTTGTTGTTGTTGTTGTTGGCGACAACGATGCTGTTGTTGTCATCGCCATTGTTTGCGCCGTGTGGCGGCGCTTGCGGTACGCCTTGTTGTGTTTGTACGACGCCGTAGGCCGTCTGTGCGTACGTCCGCGCGACCTCAGCGACCTGCGCACACGCCTCCGCGCCGAGCAGCTGTGTCGCCATCGACTGCAGCACCGTCTGTGACGATGATGTCAATGTCGTCACGCCAGCAACAGCAGCTGTCGTCGTCGTTGCTAGCTGATGCACGAGCAGACACAGCACGTCACACGCCGCCAGCCGCAGCTCTGCGCGCACCGTCAGCTCACTGCAGACAAACTCATACGACAAGCCGAGGCGTGCGAGTGCGGCTCGCACCAGCGCGCCGTCGCCATAGTAGGCAAAAGGCATTGCTACGCCACACATCGATGTGAGCGCGGCTGCACTGCTGCCGTTGTTGTTGTTGCTGTTGTTGTTGTTGCTGCCTGCAGGTGCATTGGCGAGCAGCAGGTAGGCTGCCGTGTGTGCAATCGACGGCGCGACGTGCTCGAGGAGGGCGCGTATGCGCGTCACACTCGCCTGCTGTCGTGCATGCGAGGACGACGGTAGCTGCAGCCATTGCAGCAGCAGCGGCAGCGATCGTGGCGACGACGATGACGACGACGACGACGCTGTTGTGGTGGTGGTGGTGGCCGTGACGTGCTCCGTTGCCGTCGCCGTCGACGTGGCCGTCGCTCTGCTGGCCGTTGCCCTGCCACGTGAGCAGTAGTCCGTGACGAGTGACAAGCAGCGCAGCAGCAGCACCGCCGCGTGCCGCGCGACCACCTCACTGAAGCTATCACGCAACACGGCGAGCAGTGTGGGCACACACGTCAGCAGCAGTGTGCGCTGTGCGTCCTCGACGAGGAAGGCGGTGCGTGTGGCGGCGCTGGCGAGCTGCTCGCTACAGCAGTCGCGCAGCACCCACTGCGCCGTCGCGCAGAGCGAGGACGTGTGCGTCGGCAACAGCGACGGCAACGCAGACGCTGCCGCTGCTGCTGCTGCACTGCTGCTACAGCTGTTGTCGTTGTGGCGGCTGCTGGTATGCATGGGTGGCGCTGGCACCGATGTGGCGGTTGTCGTCGTCCTTGTCGACCTGTCAAGCAACAACGTCAGCAGCGCCTGCTGTGCGCGACAGTGTGTGCGGTACGCTGTGTGGCTGCTCGTGTCGTCACTCGCCGCGGTGTGGCGACTGCCGCTGCGGCTGCTTCGGCTGACACCCCCACTCACGTCGGCGCCGTCCTTGTCGCTGCTGCTGCTGCTGCTGTGTGAGGTGATGTGTGGTAGCACCGCATCATCGCTGCTGTTGTTGTTGTTGCTGTGGTGACGACGACGACGACGATGCAGCAGTGACGATAGCAATGTCACACGATGAGTGCTGCGGTGACGGCGATGTGGATGACGACTGTGACGGCGGTGGCGGTGGTGGTGACGATGATGATGGCGGCTGCTGCTGCTGTCACTGCCATCGCGCACGCGGTGTGTGCCGCTGCTCGCGTCCACGTGTTGCTGCTGTTGCTGTTGCTGTTGTGGTGGTGACGGCGACAGCGTCCTCAGCGGATTCGATACGGCCACGGCAGCACTCGTCGTCGTTGCGCGAGCGGCGGTGACGTGCGCACTATTGTCATCGTCATCATTGTCGCCGCTGCTGCTGCTGCTTCGTTGCGTGTGACAGCGTTGACGACGACGACGACGACGCAGCAGCAGCGACGGCACACAACACGCATACGCTACACTGCCGTCATCGCCGCTCACCACCTTGTCGCGCGTGCTGGCTGTAGCGACAGCCGCTGATGGTGTCGCGTCGCTTGTGTGCGGTGACGTGCGTTGTCGTCCTTGTTGTTGGTGCACACGCGCTGCACCGTCGCCACTGCCACCGCTATTGCTATTGCTGTTGCTGTCATGCAGTTGCGTGCGGTCTCGTGTCATCGTCGGCGTCGGCGTCGTGGCGGCCACAGCCGTAGCGACAGCTGTGCCGTCGTCAACGTCATCGTTGTTGTTGTCGTCGTTGTTGTTGTCATCATCGAGCAGGCGAACAGCGTTTGTCGACAGCGCCGCCGCACACGCCCGCGTCGCGTGTGAGGCGGTGCTGCTCACCACACTCGCCGTCGACAGCCGCCCACGCGCCTGGCTGCCGTGTCGTCGTCGACGTCGACCTCGATGTCGGCTACACAGCACGGACGACGTCTGCTGCAGTGGTGGTGGTAGCTGACAGGTGCAGTGCAACGCACCCGCCTGTGCTGCTGCTGCTGATGTTGTTGTTGCTGTTGACGTCATCATCATTGCGTGCAGACCGGTGTGATGCGTGTGCGCAAACCCAGACAGCTGTGGTGCGCGACAGAACGCGTGACGGTGCGGCGGTGCGCTGTTGAGGAAGTGTTGACGTGCCATGTCAACGAACACGAGCTGCTGCATCGCGACCGGTATGGCGCACACCGCCGCACCGCAGCCGTGACGATACCGGTGATACTCGCGCTCGATGCTGCGCGAGAGCAGCTCGTTGCACTCGGTGCGGTTGTGGTAGTCATCCTCCCATGACCAGACCACATACGGCACAGTGAGGCGTGTGTGGTCAAGGTGTGCGTGCTGCGCCGATGCTGTCGGCAGCAACACACAGAGAAACTCGAGCAAGAGCAACAGCAGACGGTCGTCACTACCGCTGTTGCTGTTGTTGCCGTTGCCGCTGATGCTCGTCGCTGCTGCTGCTGTCGTCGTCGTTGTCGATGATGATGCCTGTGGCGTCGGCGCAGCCGCTGCAGCTGCAACGGCGCTGTTGTCACGATCATTGTCATTGTGATCGTCGCTCATGGCACGCCTTGCCGCCATCGTTGCCGTGTCGTCCTCGGCGTCGCCGTCGTGCACGGCGCCACGCACGCGCGCATGCGCAATGGCGAGGTGGCAGACGACGTCAAACACACGATGCTGCAGCAATACACGCAGTGTGCGCGGCGGGTCAGTGACGTACAGCGACAGCAGCGGCGAGCACGCGGCGCGGCAGAGCTGCTCGCCCGCTGCCGCTGCTGCTGCTGTTGTCGCGGCGCTGTGTGTGCGCAGCGCAACGGCGCACTGCAGCACGCGTGTCATGGCGGCGACAATGGCGTCAAGCGCGCGTGCGTCACCGCGCAATGTGTCATGCACGTTTGTGCGACTGCCGCTGTAGCTCGCCGCCGCAGCAGCAGCACCGTTGCTGCCTTTGCTTTTGTTGTTGTTGCTGCGCTGCTGTGCGACGCCGCCAAGCCTGTCGCACGCGTGTGACAGACATTCGCAGTACAGCAACAGCCGCTCCTGCACCTCCTCGTTAGCCAACACCATACTGCTGCTGCCGCCGCCGCTGTTGTTGCTGTTGTTGTCGAGTGCCGCGACGGCGACATCGTGCAGCTGCGCAACGAGGCGACGCAGCGCCGTCGCCACGTCGTGGTAGTCGTCCACGCACATCGTCGACAGCGTGTTCGCCACCACGTGCAAGCACACACGACGCAGATGACGGGCAGGCAGGCGTGGCGCCAGTGTCACGAGGCTGTCGAGTGCGTGGCCGCGCAACAACGCGTCATGTGCAAAGAGGCTGACGTGGCGCAAGCACGCGAGCAACTCCTCGAGCAGGTCGTCATGCTGAAGCAGCCACTCCACGTCAAGGCGCACATAGGCGAGCAGCGTGCTCATGACGTCGTCCTTGCCGTCATCTGCAGCAGCAGCAGCAGCAGTCATCATCGTTGTTGTCGCCGTCGTCGTTGTTGACGTCGTCGTCATGGCGTCCTTCTTGCTGCGTGTCAAGGCGATGCAGCCGTCTGGGACCGTGTCCGCTACGAGTGCGATGGCACGCAGCACGAGTACACGTGTCGCCTCGCAACGCGCACAACAGCGCCAACAACAGCAGCAGCAGCGCGCTGACCGGGCCACGCCGCCACTACTGCGTGTGCTGCCCTTTTGGCTGCCGTGGTCGTGTTTGTCGCTAGCGCGGCTGCCGCTGCTGCCCTTGTGTTTGCTGCGCACGTGGCGACTGTCACTTGCACCATGTGTGCACAAGGACAGCATCGCAGTGGCAGACGACGCTGCTGTCGCTGTTGCTGTTGTTGTTGTTGCTGCTGGCATGACACTGCAACACACGAGCAACAGGTTGTGCAACACCTGCACAAGCGCCTCGGTGTCGAGGGCGCGCACAAACTCGTCCCCGCCGAGGCAAATGACGGTGCACGTGTGCTGCAACACCGTGTCTGCCGCGTCGTACGCCTGCGCAAGCGGTGTGCCCTCGGCGTAGCAATGCACACAGCACGCGCAGCCGTCCATGTGACAGCGACCGCGTGCAACAGCAGCCGCACAGGCACCACCACTGCTGCTGCTACTGCTGCTTTTGTACGAGCCACCATGCAGCACCGCGTGTCCGTCACGATGCGTGGACGAGTCGCTGTCGTACGTCACCGCAGCACCACCACTGCTGTTGCTCACCCACGCCGCCTTGTGCTGTTTTTGTGCGCGACGCAGCGCAGCAATACTACTACTACCGCTGCCGTCACCCTCGCCGTCGCCCTTGCCGTGTTGCTGCTGATGGCGATATTGTGTTGCGGTCGTCATGGACGACGTCGTGACAGCATACGCGTCGTGAGCAGACGACGCACCCAGCTTGCTCGTCTTTTTGCTGCGCTGTTGCTGCTGCTGCTCTTGTTGTTGTTGTTGTTGCTTGTAGTGAGAGGTGTACTCGTCGTGCAGCCTACTGTGCTGCTCGCGGTGCTGCTGTGTGGCGCTGGCGAGTTGCTTGTACACAGCTTGCAGCACCCGCACCACACTCGCCGCTGACGATGACGATGACATCGATAGCAACGGCTGCATCAGCATCGGGTACGTCGCCAACGTTATCGATGCACGTGACGCGTTCGGCATGCTGACGCCATGACTGTCGTAGGTGCTACTGCTGTTGTGGTGGTGGTGGTGGTGGTGTGCATGGTGATGGCGTGGCATAGCGATACGTATGTACGTATATACGTATATACGTGTATGTATGTATGTATGTATGTATGTATGTATGTATGTATGTATGTAACAAAGTCAAGTACAGCGCCGCACAACGCTCATGTACACAAAAGGTAAACAACGCTCCTGTACGAATGTGTGTCTGTGTTTGTGTTTGCGTCTGTTGCAAACACGACGATCTAGTGCGGCGCAAAATGGCAAAAGGAAGGGACGAGAGAGAGTGCGAACGTGTGTGTTTGTGTCTGTATGCAGGGGACAAGGCGAGAGAGAGAAAGGGGCAGTATGTGTGTGTGTGTGTGTGTGTGTGTGTGTGTATAGAGAAAGAGAGCGAGTATGTAAGCGATACAACGCTACGCTACAAGGTCGGTGTGTGTAAATGCAAGATGTAAGCTATATATGTGTATGTATGTACGTATGTATGTATGTATGTCGATGTGGTTGTACATGCGACAGCCGCGCATCGCTACACGCAGACAAGCAAAACCAAAAGAGAGCACATGCGCACACAACAACAAACATATGCATACACGCATGCATAGACTGTATGCGTGTCTGCATGTGTACATATTGTGTATGTCAGTGCGCAACACGTCAGGCCTTGTGTGCTCTCTCTCTGTCTCTCTCGCCCTTGTCACCACATGTCACCTGCACAACGTCTGCTTGCACCTCTGTATGTACACGCACAAATGCATCACGCGCCTTCTCTCACTCTACACACATACACACCACCACGTTACACACGCACACATGCACGCACATATGTACACACATACGTATACACGTGTACACGCGCTACTTCCACATCTTCTTCAGCGACACATTCTTGTCCTGGTCCTTGTGCATCACCTTGGCCACCGCCAGCTCAAAATCCTCCTGCGTCACGTGCACGCGGCGCTCACGCAGGGCAAACATGCCCGCCTCCGTGCACACCGCCTTGATCTCCGCCCCGGAGCAGTTCGACGTCTTCTCGGCAATGATCGCAAGGTTGATGCCACGCGTCAGGTTCATCTTGCGCGAGTGTATCTTCAGAATCTCAAGCCGCGCCGTCTCATCGGGCGCAGGGAACTCAATCTTGCGGTCAATGCGACCTGGACGCAGCAGGGCCTCGTCGAGAATGTCAATGCGGTTCGTGGCCATGATGACCTTGATGCTCTGTGTCGCCTCAAAGCCGTCGAGCTGATTGAGCAGCTCGAGCATCGTGCGTTGCACCTCGCTGTCACCGTGCTCGCTCGACTCGAGCCGCGACGAGCCAATCGAGTCAATCTCGTCCATAAAAATGATCGACGGGCTGTGCTCGCGGGCCATGACAAAGAGCTCACGCACCATGCGTGCGCCCTCGCCAATGTACTTTTGCACCAGCTCCGCACCGCTGACGCGAATGAAGGTGCAGTCCGTGTGGTGTGCCACGGCACGCGCGAGCAGCGTCTTGCCGGTGCCTGGCGGGCCATACAACAGCACACCCTTCGGCTGCGCAATCCCCAGCGCCTCGAACAGCTCCGGGTGCTTCACCGGCAGCTCAATCACCTCCTTAATCTCCTTCACCTGCCTGTCAAGGCCGCCAATCTCGTCATACGTCGACTCCTGCCCCGCCTTCTCCACCTTCATGAGCGACACGAGGGGGTCGACCTTGGTGGGCAGGATGTAGTGCGCCGCCATCGTGCCACTGCGCAGCGCCACGCGCACATTCGGCTTCAGCTCCGCAAAGTCGACATTCTTCTCCACCTCGACGACCATCTTCGATGGCGCCGACGTGAGCTTGACGAGTATCTTGTCCTTGCCCATCACCTGCACCACGTCGGCGACAATCGAGCCAGTGTCCTGCAGCATCTGCGCCTCCTCCTTCAGGTGACGCACCCGGCGGTTGAGCTCGTTGCGCTGCGCCTCCAGGCGCTGGTAGTTGTCACGCTTGCGCTTCTCAATCGCACGCAGCTCGTGTATCTTTTGCAGAAAGTACGACGACACCGCCGACGCACTCGACGTCGTCGTCTGCGATGGCGCAGGCGTGGCTGCCGCGTTGGCAGCCGTTGTCGTCGCCGTTGCCATGTGTGTGTGTGTGTGTGTGTGTGTGTGTGTGTGTGTGTGTGTGTGTGTGTGTATCTGTGTGTGTGCGCTACCTTGACGCATACACGCAAACAAGAGCACAATGGCGTGGCATGCAGGCCTTCTTGTATTCACATGCACGTATACACGAAAACAACACTGCTGCAACGCTGTACACACCAGTGCGTTGTGTGTGTGTGCGTGTGCATACATGGGCATATACATATGTAGGCGTGTGTGCGTACGTATACATGTCAGAACGTCATACAAATAGGAGCACGCACACGTGTGCATACACACATGTGCTGCATTGGTCGTTGCGCGCATGTGCGTGTGCATATATATATATATATATATATATGTGTGTGTGTGGTTGTGTAGTACAAGGAGCGGGTGCAACAACAGATGCGTGTATGTTATGTATGTATGTGTGTGTGTGTGTGTGTGTGTGTTGTGTTGCTGCACATGCGAAGGTGTGAGGCAGGCGCGGAAGAAGCGGTGAGAGTGTAGAGACATATTATAGAAAACATACGTGGTGATATGCACATTGTAGTCACAAACACACACACACATATATATGCGTATACGCGCAAACGATAACACAGCGACAATAACACACATGTGTGTGTGTGTATGTGTAACAACACACAGCAACGCATGTTCAGTGCCACCAGCATGTTTGCGACCATGGCGGCACGTATGCGTGTCGTGTGCTGTCGTCGCGCTCGGCACACACACGCTTGTGCACACCACCACCCACCACCCCGCCGTGTACATCGTCGCGTGGCGTCGTGACAACGTCGGTCGTCGACCTCGTCGCACTGGCGGCTGCTGCGGCTGCTGCAGACGCTGTCACGTCAAGGCACGGGCTGCACAGCGAATGCTGTTGTTGCAACTGCTGTTGTTGTTGTATGTCTTGCAAGAAGCGTTTGCGCGAGCGCAGCAGCTGCATGCCACTGCACACCTCGTCCGTGTGCGACGAGCGTGCACGACGACCAAGCTCACTGCTGCCGTTGTTGCGCTTGACGACGACGGTGGCAGTGGCAGCAGCAGCGCAGTTGACGGGCACACGACGCAGCGGCTGTGCCATACGCCACGCACTACTGCTGCTGCTGCTGCTGCTGTTGTCACCACGCCATGTACGTACACACGCATGCGCCGTCGTGCTGCTGCCATCCTTCTTCTTGCTGTTGTCATCATTGTCATCATCGTCATTGTCATCGTCATCGTCGTCATCAAAGGCGAGTCTCTTCTGCGTTGGCGACGTTTGCACCGTCAAATGTGCAAACTGCGACGCCATCGCGTCGGCCGAGTCTTGTGTGTCGGTGCACGGCGACAGCACGCGTGAGGGGGCGTCGCGCAGGCTGTGCTGCGTGTCGGCGTCGTCGGTGATGACCAACGCCGCCGTTGCCGTCGTTGCGGCAGTCGTCAAGCTGTGTGCAGCCGCTGCATCGACGACATTGTAGAGCGTTTGTTGTTGTTGTTGTTGCCGCTGTTGTGCGCGTAAGGGCGATGTGTCGCACACGTCACACGCACTGTACACACCCGTGTCGTCATTGCTGCCGTTGTTGCTGTCGATTTTTGTTGTCGTTGCTGTCGTTGCTGTCGCTGCTGCTGTTGTTGTCGGTGCCGTGTCTGCGCGCAGCGGAGGTGACAATGGTGGCTGCGGCAGCGCCACGGCGTTTGTGTCATACAACGGCACGCACGAAAAGAACAACGACGACGACGGCAGCGGTCGCGGTTGCAATGCTGCTGCTGATGTTGTCGTCGTTGTTGTGTTACCTGTCATGTGTATATTGCTGTGCCATGTCGTGAGTGACACGTCTGCGTGCATAGTCCTTGTGCTGCTGTTGTCATTGTCGCGTGTTGTCAGTGCACACGGCTCTGCTGTCACGGTTGTCTCGTGTTGCTGCAGCTGCTGCTGCCATGACGCGTTCTTCTTGTTGTTGTTGCTGCTGTTGCTGCTGCGGTGTGCTTTGCGCGGTGCGTTTTGCAGATTCGTATGCGACTGTTGTTGCCGCGACGGCAGCGATGACGCGCGTCGACACGACGACGACGACGCGGCGGCGGCGGCGTGTGCAGCCTCTGCGGCAACACCACCACCGCTCTCCTCATCGCCGTCGTCGTCGACCGTGCTGTCGTTGTTGTTGTTGCTAGTGCAACCACAACCTTTGTTGTCGCGCGCGTGTGTATGCGTGGCCACGGCGCAGTCCTCGCACTGCTGCTGTTGCTGCTGCTGCTGTTGCTGCTCTTGTGTCAGCCAAGTATTGTACAGCATCGTGCTGTCGTAGCACACGGTAGCACGTGTTGCACGCGACGTGTACGACAGGCACGGCAGCAGGGGCTGTTGCGCAACAGCTACAGCACGACTGAAGCTGCTGCTGTTGTTGCCATTGTCATCGTCGTGTGTGCTGTGCTCGCCACGATGCGCTGCCAACATCACGTCCTTGCTCCGCTCCTCCTCGTCGTCGTCGTCGTCAATGACGTGGTAGACGCGGTTCGTGGTCCTTGTCGTCGTCGTCAGAGCTGCCGCCGCGGCATTGCACATGTGTGGCAACTGCTGTGTAGGCTGCGATGTCAGTGACAGTTGTGTGCTGTTGCTGTTGCCCTCTACGTACACCTGCGTGTGATCAAGCGCGGCGAACGGCGACAGCGACGCAGCTGGCTGCACTTGCACGGACGACATGGGCTGCAGCTGCAGATGCAGCTCTTGTTGCTGCGGATCTTGTTGTTGCTGCCGTGACAGTGGGCGGCGTTGCGGTGTGCACGACGGTGACGAGCAGCACGATGCGCACGACAGCGATGCATGCGCGACAACATCAGCGTCGCCCGCACTGCCCCGCGTCGACCAGCGCGCGGAGGACGATGACGATGACGGTCGTCGTGGTGGCGGTGGCAGCCTCACCGCAACACGTGCTGCTGCTGTCAGTGGTGGCTGTGGTGGCCGTGGCACAATCGCTGCGTCGTCGTCGTCGTCATCGTCGTTGTCACTGCCACCCATGGCTGCCTTGTCATGGAACAGCACAGTGAAGCGGCACGCGTTGATGGTCATGCGCACACATGGTGAGTTGTTGTTGTACTGCTGCTGCTGGTGTTGCTGTGCGTGCTGCACACCCGTCATGGCAGGTGTGTATGTCAGTCGCACACAGCTATTGCCACCATTGACACCGCCTGCTGTGGTGGTGGTGGTTGTTGTTACAGCGGCTGCAGAGGCTATGGCAGCTGTTGTTGCTGTTGCTGACGTAGTCGCTGTCATCGTCGTCATAGGCTTGCAAGCCGACTGCCGCTCCGGTGCGAGTGATCGTCGCACAACACTGCACACACTCGTCGACCGCGCCCCGCTGCACACGAGCTCGCCATCGTCCATGTGTGCATACAGCTGCTGCTGCTGCTGTTGCTGTTGTTGCTCTGCTGTCCTTGTTTGCGAGCCATCGAAGCTGTCATCGTCGCGTCCGTCTGTTGCCGCAGTAGAGTGCACGGCGGCACACGGCGTGCACGCCTCCGTGCCTGCCCACAAGTATGTCATCGTGTGTCTACGTCGCGTTAGTCAGTGAGTGTGTGTGTGTGTGTGTCCGTACGTATCTAGTAGTAACCTGGTGCGTCTACTAACACAGGTGTATATATATATATATATATTATGTATAAATGTGTGTGTGTGTGCGTGTATGTGAATCTAGTGATCTACAAAAAAGAATGTGGTGATGCTGTTGTTGTCGTCGTCGTTGCAAAGCGTCTACGCGTGGCGAATGTAGCCGTCTACACACACACACACATATATACACACACGTGTACAACAAGACGAGTAGTGTGTGTGTGTGTAGGTGTGAGGCTATGTACGCACACGGCAGCAACAACAACAGAAACACATACACATGCACATCACATGTTCACACACGCACACACACATGCCATGTGACGTTGTACGTCTATTACAAGTACACACACACACACACATATGCGAATGACAGCCATGCAGTGGCCGTGTATGTGCGCGCTCGTTACTCTACGCAAGCCGTGTTAGCTCACACGCAAACACACACAAACACACAGAGATAGTATGCATGCATGTGCCACCATATATGTATGTGTATGTGTATATTACGTATGTGTATGTATGTGTATGTATGTGTACACACACTACATCATCCTCGCTAGGCACGTACAGCAAGGACAGGTGGTGCCGTGTCAAAGATGAGTTTGCTCATGTAGCCGCCCTCTCTGCCCTTGTCATGCACTGCCACTCCTCCTGCTGCTGCTGATCTTGTCGTTGCAGCTAGTGTGGTGGTGGACGTCATTGTTCGCGTCAGCGACATGCTCGTGTGCAGTCGCAACGAGGACGCCGGCGAGGCCTGACGTTGACGCGTGCGCGTGTGCAGCACTGTCGGTACGACGCTGTACACACGCGCAGTCGTCACCTCATTGTCGTTGTTGTTACTGCTGTCGACGTCAGCAACGAGTGCTGCTGTTGCTGCTGCCACGCTTGCCTCGCCTTGTGCAGCTGTACTGCCACCACAGCCACCACCTGCTGCTGCTGCTGCTGTTGTTGTTGTTGTGCGTGTCGTCGCCGCCAACACATCGAGCAGCGCGAGCGTCGACGGGGGACTGTGTTGCGGCAGCAACGCACGCAGCAGCGGCGGTGGCGAACGCGCTCGCGCCGTCGCGAGTGGCACAGCAGACGATGATGACGGCTGCTGCTGCGATGCTGCTGCTGCTGCTGCTGTAGTAATGCTGTATGGCCGTGGGGCGGCGACACGTGGTTGTGGCGTGTGCGTGTGTCGTGCCTGCCGTGTCATCATTGTTGTTGTTGTTGTCCGTGCCACGTGGCGAGTGTCACGTGATAGTGGTCGCTGTGCTTGTGGCTGCCGTGGTGGTGCTGGTGGTGCGGCGCGTTGCGCACCGTGTTGTGCAGCGTGCATGCGTGACAACGGCGGAGCGGAGCGAGCAGCATAGCGTGCCGGCACGACAGCTGCGCAGCGCGGTACCAGACTGCGAGAGCGACGAGGCCGCCTTGTTGTCGCCGTTGTTGCTGTTGCTGTTGCTGCTGTTGTGTCACGTGTACGCTGCACTTCTTCGTGCTGTTGCTGTTGCGTGAGTGTGTGTCGTGCAGCTGCGTGTGCGAGTGGCGGTGGATGTAGGGGTGCAGCGGCGCGTTGTGGCGTCAGCGACGACGACGACAATGTCGACGACGACAGCAACGAGTGCTGCTGCTGCGCAACAGCGGCACGTGGTGGTGACGCGTACGCTGCTGCTGTTGCTGTTGTTGTTGCGCGTGTCTGTGAGTCTGTACGTGGTCGTCGCGGTGTCGTCTTGACCGTCGCTGCCGCACCCGCGGCGAGCAACGCCGTCGCCACCGCCAGCGCACTCGCAGACGACAGCATCGACAGCGAGGACAGCGGCGACGACGCGGCGAGTGGTGGCGCCGCGTGTGGCCGCACCACCGACGCGTAGTCGTGCACACCGCTCGCCGCGTCGACACGAGCGTCGTCTGCTGTTGTTGTTGGCGACAACGACGACGCTGGCATTGCGCGCAGTGTCGTGCTGCGCATTGCTGCGTAGCGCAACGCCCGCGGCGCCGTCGCGTGCTGCACTTGCTGCAGCGTCTGCAGCGGTGACGACGGCTGCGGCTGCGGCTGCTGCTGCTGCTGCTGTCGTCGTGACGAGGACGATGCACGCAGATGCGCAGCCATCGTCGTCGTTGTCGTTGCTGCTGCGTGTTGTGTGCGTGGTGGCAGTGGTGACGGCATGCGCGCGGCGCTGTACTTCGCCGCAAGCGAGGACAGCTCATTGCGTCGGTACGCGTGCACGACGGAGCGCACATGTGCATATGGCCGACTGCTGCTGTTGTTGTTGTTGTTTGTGTTTGCCGTCGCGGCAGCGGTGTTGACGGCGTGTGCATCGTTGTTATTCTTGTTGTCGTTGTTGTGTGGTCGACGTCGCGTGCCATCGGCACGTTGCCGACTGCGTGATGTGTGTTGTGCGTGGCGTGCGTAGCGTTGCTGCGGTGGTGATGTGGTGCGACTGTCACGTGTGGTTGGCGGGCTGACACTACCGCTCACATACGCATCGTCGCTTTCTGCGTCGTCATCAACATAACCGACATCACCGTCGACAACGCTGTCCTCGTCATTGTAGCGTGCGCGTGGTGTGGCGCTGTGCTGCGTTGTTGTCGTCGTCGCCGCACCACCACCATCACCACCACCACCGCGGGCTGTGTGTACAATGTTGCTGTCTGTGCTGTAGCGCAGTCGCGTAGGTGGCACGTCCGCGGACGACAGCGTCGACGACATTGTCGACGACGAGGACGATGGCGGTGGTTGTGGTGACGTGTGTGTTGTCTGCTGCCGCTGTTGTCGTTGTTGTGCAGCGGCACCACCACGTCGTCGTGCCGTCGCTACATGTGGCACATTGTCATCGTCCTCGTCACGGCTGCTACCATTGTTGTTGTTGTCATCGTCGACGTTGTTGCTGTTGCTGCTGTGCAGTTCAGCATGCTGCGCCGCATACGTCAACAAGCGCGCAATGCGCGCGTCACCGTCGCGACGCGTCGTCGCCGTCTCTCTCGTCGGGTGTGCGTGTCGCGTGACGAGGCGACTGTGCACACGCGAGTCAGACAGCGAGCGCGTCGTCGCACTGCTGGTGCTGTTGTTGTTGTCGTCAGCAACAGCGGCAGCAGCGTCACGGTGTGCATCTGTATGTGATGCGGCTGCAGTGTGCTGTGACGGCGGTGGTGGCTGCTGTTGTTGTTGTTCTTGTGCCGCCGCGCGTCGCGCAAACCACGAGGCAAAGGGCGACGGCATGTCGTGTAGGACGTGTGTATATATACAGTAGTATGTATGTATGTGTATGTGTGTGTATGTCTGTATGTGTGTGTGTGTATATATGTATGCACTACAGGCTTGTTACTAACATGCATGCAAGATGACAGCACAGCACGTGCATTCTTGTATTGTCACACACACACGAACACATGCATACAGCGACTCATACATACATGACACACTGACCGTCACACAGTCACACACACGCGCACACACATATACAGTACAGGTACACGCGTCGCTTCTTGTCTACCCTCACTACTGCCGTCATCATCTACGCCGTCTCTTGCCCTCTCACGTTGCGTGTGTGCGTACTCTTGTACACGTCAAGCGTGTCACAGCACACACACATACACACATACAGACTGTCATCGTTGCCTTGTGTCCGCTAACAATGTGCGCTCTACATGTCGCGCAAAACACACACACACACACACATACATACATACATACATACATACGTATACACATATATACACAACGTCTACTATACACACATGTATATACACACGCAAGCGCGACGCAAAGTGTCGCCAGCACAACTGCATACGTCCGCAGCCACACACACACACACACACGCACACACATCGTCGTCATACTACAAGCTATACAATGACGCTCCGTCAGGCTGACGTCGTCGCGTACGACTGTCGTCGACGTCGTCGCGCGCAACCGCAGTCATCGCCGCCGCTGCGGTGGCAGTCATCGACGCGCGACTGCGCGGTCGCGCAGGCTCTGTGCGCGGATCCGCGTCATCGCTATCGTTGTTGTCGACGTTGTTGTTGCCGCTGCTGTTGTTGTTGTACGCGTCAGCGCGACGGCGACGCGTGTGCGAGGACGACGATGTGTGACTGCGGCGACGCGGACGCCGCGGTGGCGACGTGGCGCGTGTGGCGGCCATGTCTGATCGACGTCCTTGCGGTGTATGCGCACGTGACGCGGCAACAGTGCCACCTTCGCGTGCAGCTGCTGTCGCTGCTGCGAGTGGTGCTATTGCTGCTGCTACGCTATTGCCGCCGTTGGCGTCGTACAGACGACGACACACACGCATCGCAGCGTCGCTGCTGCTGTTGTTTGTTGTCACACTACGACTGCTGTCGGGACGGCGGCTGTCACTGTTGTTGTTGTGCTGCTGCTGTTGTGGTGGTGGTGGTGGTTGTCGACCGTTGTGGACGACAGCTGCACCAGTGGCCATGACCGTGTTGCTGCTGCGCATCGACGTCGCGCGCACACTCGCGTCCCGTTGTGCGCGCCGCTTTTGCTGCGCCAGCGCGTCAGCCGCCGCCTGCAGCGTCGCGGCAGGCAGCACAGGCGGCTCTGTCATCGCCTGCATTGTTGTTGCTGTCGTCGTCCCTCTGCTCTCGTTGCTGTTGCTGTTGCACGGCACGTAGCCGAAGCGTTGCTGCAGCGTGTGCAGCCACCGTGGCAGTGTCAACGGCCACACCCCCGAGGCGACGTGGCGCTCATACAACACGTGGTGCAGCTGCAGCAGCGCGGCCGGGTCGTGTGCACGCAGGCAGCCCTGCAAGCACGCCGCGTAGTAATGCACAAACGACGGTGACAGCCGCGTGCGTGTGTGACGGCGACCGAGCTGCAGCCACTCGGGGTAATGCTCAAACATCGGTGCGGTGATGCGCAGTGTGACGGTGCCGACAACGACGAGGCCGCCGCCGCGGCGGCGGCTGCTGTTGTGCGTCGTTGCTGCTGCTGCTGTTGTGCGGCCGTGTCGAATGTGTGTCGGGGCAGATGACGACAATGACGACACGGTCACGTCTACGTTGTTGTCAGTGTGGTGGTGCAATGCACTGCTACGACTATACGCGTCCTCGTTGCTGTTGCCGCTGCTGTTGTTGTCGTCACGACTGCTGCTGCTGCTGATGCCAATGAGTGGTATGCTTATGCGGCTGTCACGTGCGTACAGCGCCGTGTTGAGCAGCGCACGCAGCGAGAGATGCACCACGGCGACCTCGCCGGTGTGCACACGCGCAGACGCCAAGATGGACGTCGACGTCGACGCAGCGGCAGCAGCAGCATTATCGACGCCGTCGTCCTTGCCTGCTGCTGCTGCTGAGCGTGCATGGCTACTGCTGCTGCTGCTGCCCTTGTGCTGCTGCTGCAGTGTGCGCGTCACGGCGACATCGTCCACATAGCTGCTCATCTGATTCGTGCTTGCTCCCGACGCGTCACGACGGCGACGATGACGTGACGCCGTCGTGTCGTCGTCGTCGTCGTCGTCGATGTCATTCTTGTTGTTGTTGCCGCTGTGGCGTCCCGTGACGGACGCAAACGCACTGCCGCGACGAGTGCGGCGTTGTGTGTCTGCTGTTATTGTCGTGTTCGTTGTCGTCGTGGCCGCCACAACATCGTCGTCGTCGAGTGACGTTCGCACGCCAACAAGGCGCAGCACGAGCGGTGGCAGCGGCTGCGACACATCCCAGCTCACCGTCGCTGCCGCAGACGATGAGGACAACAACGACGACGACGATGGCGCGTCAGCGTCGTCTGCGAGTGCGTCACGTGAGCTGTTGCGACTGCTGCTGCTGTTGTTGACGGCGTTGTTGTTTTGTGCAGCCGTGACACACGGTGGCGCAGCCACGTCCAGACGCAGTGTCGTGTAGCGCACACGACGATGCAGCACATCATCGGCAAACTCAACCACCTTGCGACTGCGCTGCTGCTCAGCAGCGAAGCTAACGTCCACGACGACGCCACCGCGTGCCTCTTGCGCACGCAGGGCGGCTGCGCTGTACAGGCTGACGTCGTCAATGTGCACATAGACGGTGGCGGCGGCGTGCGGGCACAGTCGCGCACGCAGCTCAGTGTGTGCACTGCGCAGTGAGGTGCACGCGGCGATGAGCGGCTGCACACGTCGCAGCTGCTGCGGCTTGTACTTGGCCAGCAGCGACATCACATCACGCACCACCGCCTCGTGCACCTGCTGTGACGACAGCTGCGCTGTTGTTGTTGTCGTCCCGTCCTTGTCACTGGCGCCGTCGCGTCCTGCTGTTGCTGCTGCTGCTGCAACAGAGTGCATAGCAAGCACACGACGCGACGTGCGCCGTGTCGTGCTGCGCCGACCACCGTCGTCGTCTTCGTTGTCGTACACGACACTGACGTCTGCAGCGCCCTCGTCATCACATGGCTGCTGTTGCTGCTGCTGTTGTCGCATGTGTATGCTCGTCATCGTCGTGTCACCACCGTCACCAGCAGACGGGTCGTCTGCATTCGTCGTCGTCGCCGTCTGGTGTGTGTCACTGCTCTTGCCGTGGCGCTGGTAGACCGTCACCGTATCTTGCACAAAGGCGAGCGACTGCAGCTGCAGACCCACCTCGGCAACGGGCGTCAGCAGCGCGGCAACATCGCTGCTGTTGTTATTGTTGACACTGCTACCCACGCCACCAATGATGCTGCTACTGCTATTGCTGTTGTTGTATGTGTTGCTGTTGTTGTATGCAGCCGTTACCGCACGAGTGCTGCTGCTTCGCTTGTCGCCGTCGCGAGTGTGTGCGTGTTGTGACGTGACCGGCATGACATTGCTACGCAGCAGTTGCTGCGCACGACGGCCATCGTCGTCGTCGCCGAGGAGCTGCTCCAGCGACGCCGCGAAGGTGTGTGCACTGCGTCTGCCATCACCACCAACAACAACACGACGACGGCTACTGCTGCTGTTGTGCGTAGTGTGCACCGTCACCAACGCACCGGCACTGCTGTCCGTGTTGTTGTTGTTGCTGCTGTCATCGCCAGGCGCTGCTGTCATCGTCGTCGTCGTCGCCTGCTCATCGTCCTCGTTGTCGTCGTCCTTGTCGTCACCGTCGCGAGGCGACGTGGCGGCGAACAAGGGCAGCCACACCGTGTTGACCTCACCACGCACCATACTGCCCAGGGCCAGCTCGCCCGTCGCGAGCACGCGCGTCCGTCGCAGCATGCGGCGGTGCTGCGCAAGCTTGATGTGCAGCGTCGCGTGCGCCGCGTCGTGCAGCATGACGGTGCACTCATTGTCGTCGTCGATGGAGAGGCGGACGACCGCGGCGTGGGTGGCGACGACGTCGCGGGTGCGCAACACGGGCTGATGCCGCACATACGCCTTGACATAGAATGCACCGCGATGACGCAGCGCGCGCACGCCAATCACACGCAGTGACAGCGGAGCTGCAGCCACGTCGACGACGACGGCAGCTGCACCTGCCGCAGACGACGACAACGTCATGTTGTTGTCATCATTGTCCTCGTTGACGTGGTCGAGTTGTGCAGAGGCGGTCGCGTTCGTGTTGTGCTGTGCGCTTGTCGTTGTTGCTGTCGTCGTGGCGGCGACGCTGTCACGACCTGCTGCGTTCATCACTGCTGCTGCGCCACTCGCACGTGACGACAACGACATCGTCGCCGACGAGGACGTCAGCAGCAGATGCCGCCACGCGTGAGGCGGTGTCGTGTCGAGCATGTACGGCACGCGATGCAGCAGCTGCGGTGCGCGTCGCTGTGCGCGCTGCTCGAGCACGCTATAGTAATATTCCCATCGTCGCCGTACCTCCTCGTCATCACCGCCGAAGTCGTTGTTGCCGCCACTACTGTTGTTGTTGCTCTTCGCCGCATCGTCGTCGGCAACCGCAGCAACGCCGTCGTCGTGTGCTGTAATGTCAAAAACGATGCTGCCTTGCGTGTGTGCCTGACGCGTCATCGCCTGTGCGACGAGGCGCAGTCGTCGCGTCCGCGCCACGCCGCGCACACGCACGCCGCGCACACTCGTCACCACACGGCCCACCTCGGCCTCGCCGCCGTGGGCGTCCTCGCAGACGACGACGAGCTCGAGCGCGTCGGTGCAGGACGGGTACAACGTCAGCGGCAGCGCACTGCCCTGCACACGTGTAAAGCCTACCACGTCGTCGCGGTAGGTGGCGGTGGGACTGCGCACGACGTGCAGCCCCGCCAACACGCGCACATAACACGGCACCGACGCGAAGCAGACACGTCGTGAGGACAGTGACGACGACGAGGACGAGGAGGACGAGGAGGACGAGGCGAACAGCGTGTCGCAGCTGCGTAGCTGCAGCGTGACGTGCTGCGGCGTTGGCGCGGGCCCATAGCACTGCTGCCACGCCTGCAGCTGCGCCGCCACGTCGTCGACGCACGCGAGCAGCAACTCGACACGGTGCAGCTCGTCACGCAGGTAGCGCCACAGGAACGACGTCACCCGCGCGCGCCACGCCGCCTCGTCGGGCAACGACAGCTGCCGTGGCGGGGCGGTGCTGTAGGCGCGTGTACACAGCTGCACACGCAGCGCACCGACAACAGTCGCGTCACCCGTGCCAGCGGCGTACACGAGCGGCAGCACCAGTGTCTTTGTTACGTGCGCGCGTACATTGTGCAGGGCGACGACGGTGGCGCCAAGCGTGCGTGTGCCCGCGCACACGGCCAGTGACACACTCGCCGCCTCACACACGGCCACACCTGCAATCGTCGTCGTCGTCATTGTGGCTGTTGCTGTTGTTGTTGTTGTTGTTGTGCTTCTTGCAGCAGCAGCAGCAGCAGCGCTGGTGCCGTTGTCATCTTTGTCGCTGCCGTTGTCGGGTGGGGCCTGCAGCGTACACGCAAACGACTGATCGTACACCGCACGACGCACATACGGCACCGCACGCGTGCGCACACGCAACAGCGGCTGCGGCTGCTGCTGTTGTGCCTGCTCGTGTTGTTGTTGTTGTGATGTCGCCGTTGTGACGGCGTGTGTGCACAGCGTCACGTGACAAACAGTGCCGTTGGCCATCGGGCGCCCGTAGACGTCGGTGAGGTCTGTCACTTCACATATGGTGACACGACACGGCACGAGTTGCACAGGCGTAACGACGACTGCTGCTGCTGCTGCTGTTGTTGTTGTCGACACGGCAGGTGTGATGCGTTGTTGTTGTTGCTGCTGCTCTTGCTGCTGTTGTGCTGCTGCAGCAGCCTCGGCGTCGAGGGCGGCGCGCAGCCGCGTCAAGAGCTGCACACGCGTACTGCTGCTGCTGTCTGTGCTGCAGGCCAGGTAATAGCCGGCCAGCCAATCGGCACGATGCAGTTGCGCGGGTGCACAGCGTCGCAGCAGCTCGTGCACGTCGCGACGGAAGAGTTGCGCCTCCTGCGCCTCGTCGTCGTTGTTGTCAATGTTGTTGTCGCTGTTGTTGTCGTTGTCGCTGTGTGCACGCACCGCGGCAACGTCGCCGTCATCGCGTGTCGGTGGTGTGCACAGGACGTCCACGTGCAGCGTCATGCCGCACTCGCGTGCCGTGTCGCTGCCGGCGTCACGTATGAGCGGCACGTGCACCCGTCGTTCGACGCAGCCGTCTGCCCCGTCATTGTCCTCGCAACTGCGATGACGGTCATGGTGCGTGTCGCGGCAGCCACAGCGCCACAGACGTGTGCTGCCGTCATGCAAAGACAGCACACACTCGCCGACGCGCCTCGGCGCACACATCGCGTCATTGTCATCGTCATCGTTGTTGTTGTTGCTGTTGTTGCCGTGCCTCTGGTGACCGCCAGCGGTGTCGTCGAGCGCGTACAGTGTGCACGTGAGTGCATCACGCAGCACATCGCGTGTGTGAAAAACAAACTCGTCACGAAACGTCAACACACGCGACGACGACGACGTTGACGTTGTTGCTGTTGCTGTAGGCTCGTGTGACACACGTGCTGCTGCCGTTGCCGTTCGTGTACGACCACACTCCTCGCTCGTGTGCAGTACAACATAGTAGGCAGTAGACGACGGCGACGACGTTGCTGCTGCTGCACCTGCGACGTCGTGACACGCATGTGCGCGGACACGCACACGTGCCGCAACAGTCGCCGCTGTTGCTGCGGTGGTGGTGGTGTTGGCAGTGCGACGCCGCGTGTCGACGGCGTCGTCACGCACAGCAATGTCGTTGCCGTCTGCACCACGGCGGCAGTGGCTGCTGCTTGTGCTGCTGTGGTGATGGTGATCGTCGTCGTGACAACGACGTCGCGGGCGATCTTGTTGTGGTGTGCGCGCACGCACACATCGCCGCGTAAGCGCATCGTCGCCGTGGTCATCGTGTGCAGTAGACGCGTGACTGTGCTGCGTGCGCGTCGTCATCGTCGACGACGCCGCACGACGCCGTGACGGTGACACCCGCGCCCGTCGCGACATGCGTGTCACGGCAGCATTGCTGCGCTGCTGCTGCTGTGGCAACAACGACGCCTCCGTGTCGTTGCCGTCCGCGTCACGTCCACGTCGACTGCTGCTCTTGTTGCTTCTGCTACGGTAGCGACTGCTGCTGTTGCTGTTGTGTTGTGCAGTCGATGCGCGCGATGGCGACGTCGCCTCGCTGCGACGACGCGGCTGTCGTGTGGTGCGCTCCTTCTCTGCCTCGACGACGGCTGCGCGTGGCGGCTGTGCAGCCGCCACGTCGCTCTGCGTGCGTCGTGCCGAGGCACTGTTGCTGTTGTTGTACTTGATGTTGCTGCTGCCGGCACGGACGTGGTTGACATGTGTGTAGTGTGTATTGCTTCTGTCATTGGCATCACTACGGCTGCTGCTACCCTCGTCCTTGTTGTCGTTGTTGCTGTTGCTCATGTGTGCGCGACCACGGCGAGGATGATGCGACGATGCCGACGACGATGACGAGCGGAGATGACTGCGTCGCACATACGCGTTGCCCTCCTCGTCCACACTGTCGTCACTGTCCGCGTACAACACCGACACGCGACGGCCACGATGCAGCTGCTGCACCTCGCTCGCTGCGGTGTACATGACAATCTGCTCGTGTATGTGTATATATGTGTGTATGTTTGTGCAAACTACACCAGCTACGCAGATGCGCAACAAGACAACACATACACAACGTGTGCACACGCGCTGCCTTGTGTCCGTGTGTGTGTGTTGTTGTTGTTGTATCGCAAGCTGTACACATACACATACATACAACTTGTATGAGAGAGAGAGGAGCTGATAACATTAGCTAGTCAATGTCAGCGGCGTCGTGTTTGCGTCATCGCCGACGTGCTTCGCGTCATCGCCGCCGTCGCCATCGTCGTCGTCGTCGGACAGCACGCCTGGTTGCGCAATGACGAGCACGCGACGTGGCACCGTCGACGTGGACGCGTGGGACAACGATGATGTCAGCACGTCACTACCACCACCATTGACAGCTGCAGCTGCTGCTGGCTTGTTCGTGCACTGCATGCGCTTGCCAATGATCTTGTCCTCGTCGTCTACATACGGTGATGCGGGCACGAGGAATGTCAGTGCACCGGGCGGCTGTGGCGAAGGCGAGGACGAGCTGCTGCTGCTGCTGCTGCTTGTGCTGCTTGTGTTGTCGTTGTTGTCGCCGCGCTCTTTTGCTTGTTGTTGTTGCTGTCGTCGACTTGCATCGACAACAGGCACACGCAACACCGCCTTCTTGTCATCCTCATCGTCGTCCTTCTCGTCCGCAACCGCAACGGCCCCACCACCACCGCCAGAGGAAGCAGGAGGAGCAGCAGCAGCAGCAGCAGCAGCCACCGCCGCCGCCTCTTCTGGTCCCCAGCGCTGCACCAGTTCACGCAAGTAAGCTGGCAAGCCACGACGCCATCGTCCTTGCGCAACGATGCCCTCGTACAGGTGCACATGCACATCACGCAACGAGTGCGCGTCATAGCGCTGCAGCAACGCAAAGATGCGAGCGACATAGTGCCGCACATACGCACGACTGTACTCACGCGTCAGCGCATGGGCGGCAATGTGCAGCGAGGCCGGGTAGCGCTCATGCACCGGGGCAATGAGCGAGAAGGTGATGAAGCCGACATGGGCCGAGAGCACCGCCCGTGTGCGGCGTCGCACGTGCACCAGTGGCAGCGTGACGCGCTCCGACATGGCGTACACGGCGGGCGTCAGCAGCGCACGCAGGCTGACGGCGACCTCGCCGCTGTGCGGCAGCCGCACATGTTGTTGTTGTTGTTGTTGTTGTTGTTGTTGCTGTCGTTCGTTGTTGTTGTTGTTGTTGTTGTTGCTGTGGTGATGGTTGCGCTCTCGCACGTGCAGCACGAGCACCGCGTCTGCGCCCGTCACGGCCACATCGACGCGCAGCAGTGGCGCAACGAGCGGGTGCACTTCGCTCTCACGTGCCATGCCCGACAGCAACACACCCGTCTCGCTGTACAGCTGCTTGCCTTCCACCACGTAGCCGTCAATGCTCGCCGTCACCTCCATGTGACTGTTGCGTGTGCGTTGCCGCTGTTGCTGCTGCAATGACGAGGTGGTGGCTGTGACGTTGCCACCGTTGCTCGCGGCGGTGGCTGCAGCGGTCGATGATGACGCGTCATGCAGCGCTTGCGTTGCACCGTGTCGTGGCAGCGGTGCGTCGCCTGCTGTCGTCGACTGGCCGTTGCCGCTGTTGCCGTCGTCGACAAATTCAACGGCGTGCACGGCGACGTACACCGTCGCCACCGCCTCGGGTGCGTACTGCAGCCGCAGCGTGCGGTGTCCATCGGCGACGCGGTCGGCCTCGGCGACAATGGCGTGCACACGACACAAGTCGCGTGGGCTGTAGCGTGCAATGACGGAGAAGATGTCGTCCAGGATGCGCTCCAGCACAGGTCGTGTCAGCGAGGACGACGAGGACGAGGACGACAGCGGCGGCTGCGGCTGCTGCGGTAGTGGCTTGGCGCTGCCGGGGTGCACGGCGAGTGTGTGTGGTACACTGACGCGCAGGTGACAAAAGGCAAAGAATGTGTGCGTTGTGACGTCGTACAGTCGCAGTCGCCGCGCATAGCTCGTGTGCGTACTGCTGTTGCTGCTGTTGTTGCTCGCATAGTTGTTGTAGCTATAGCTGCTGTTGCTGTTGTTGCCGCTGTTGCCTGCACCACCGCCAGCGAGGCACAGCAGCTCATGCTCGAGCAACAGGCTAAAGTCAGCATAGCTGACCGTCGTCGACGTGAACATGTGTGACACGGCCACCTTCAGCGTCAGCACCGTGTCGCGCAGGACACGCAAACGCGCAGGCAGGTCAAACCACACGCCATGCAGGGCGTGCGGCAGGCGTGACCACGGCACAGGGCGAGTGCGCAGCAGCCGCGACGCCGACCGCGACGGCGACGACTCGCTGCGCTGCGTGACGCGCACGTACACGTCGCCGTCGCTCAGCACGCGCACCGCCTCGAGACCGAGCAGCGTCACACGCACACAATTGACCGGCACAGCATCCGCTGCCATCGTTGTGGTGGTGGTGGTGTTGTTGTATAGCGACTGTGCCGTCGCTGTTGCTGCTGCTGTTGTTGTTGTTGCAGAAGGCAACGTCATCGACGTGTGTGGCTCTTGTTGCTGTTGTTGTGCACGAGCGCCTGCCTCTTCCTCGTGACGAGGCTGGTCGGCAACGGCAGTCCCAGTCGCGCGTGATGGCGTCACGACGGGCGGCGGCGGCTCATGCAACGACAGCGGCTGTATCGTCACGGCACCGTGTGCCGTCACACTTGCCTCCTCCTGTTGCAGTGCCGCTCTTGTTGTCGTCGCTCTTGTTGTTGTCGTTGTTGTCGTTGTTGCTGCTGTTTGCATCGGACCCACCGTCGACACCATAAACGACGCCTGTCGCGAATGTTGCTGCTGCTGCTGTTGTTGTTGTTGCTGTCGCCATTCGGCCTCGTCACTGCCAAAATCGTCCGTGTACAGCACCACATCGACGCCGCCGCGCACGCGCGCATCGCGGGTGCCCGTGTGGGCGACAATCGGCAGCTGCAGCGCATTCGGCACCCCGCGACGCAGCGAGTCGAGCGGCACGTAGCTGCGCCCCACCTCGACACTGCGCGACGGGAAGAAATTCATGACAACCACCTCGACACGCTCGCGCAGTGGCAAGCCGACCGTCAGCGTGACCGTGTCATGAAACTCGTACACGCGCTCGCCCTCGACAATCGCGGTGCGGTGCTCCTGCATGCCACAGCGGACGACGCAGAAGGGATTGACGCGCGCACCCGTCGCGAAGACGGCGGAAGCGGACATGAGTGCTGCACCTGCCGCTGTCGTCGTCGCCCGCTGCTGCTGCTGCTGTTGCTGTTGCTGTTGTTGCATCATGGCTGTTGCCGTCGCCGTAGGTGACACGCCGTACATGACATCATTGCCATTGTCTGCCGTCGTCGCAAGCGACGCGGCGCCACCGGTGCCCACGCCATCTGCATCGTACGCCCCCGCGCGCAGGCTAAAGCAGCGCACAATGGTGAAGAGCAGCTTGTACTCGCCCGGCTCGGGGCCGTGTGTGTGGATGAGGCGTTGCAGGTACATGCCGACATTGAGCAGGTTCGAGTAGTGCACATCGACCATAGCAAGCTGTCGCGGCAGGTAGTAGGTGTAGTAGCGTCGCAGGCGAACATACTGCACCTCATCGTTCACCGACGGCGGTGGCGCCGCACTACCAAAGTCACGGCTGCTCAGCGACATTGTAATGAAGCCGGCGGGTGGCACGACGTGTAGCAGGTGATGATGGCCAGGATAGTGAGGATGGCAACCGTGGTGGTGATGGTGGTGCGTGTGCGTGTCATAGTTGTATTGCAGCGGCGTCGTTGGCGCCGTCATGACGTCGCCAGCGGCCAGGCCATCTGCGGCTGCCGACGGCACGAGCATGTAGCGCCGCGCCACGGCCGCGTCCGTCGCTGCCGTTGTTGTGCTTCTGCTGCTGCTGCTGCTGCTGCTGCCGTCGTTGCCTCCTCCAGCAGCACTCGCCGACAGCGTGCCACCGCCACCACGACGATGACGGCCATGACGCTTGCCGCCGCCGTCGTGTCCGTTGCGCGAGGGCAAGGCGACGAGTGCGTGTGTGCGTGTCTGCACAGCACCACGATGCAGGTCGGCGAGTGCGAGCACACACATGCCCGCCTTGTCGTGACCATTCGCCACCACGTGCACACGCACCAGCGCCGTGTACGCGTCGCTGACGACGACGACGCACTCTTGCTCGACGACAAAGCAGCCGGCAATGCCAGTGACGGCTTGCGTCTTGACACGCCGCTTACCCTCGACAAGCAGCGAGACGGTGCACGAGCCGTCGACGAGGGCGCCATTGTAGTGCAGGTTGGTGATGCCGTGTATGGCAATGCGCACCGCCGCCGCCGCCCGCGTCACCATACCCCCACCACCCCCTCCCCCCGCACTCGTCCGCGTCGTGGCGTGACGGCCGCGACGACACAGCGCGGCAAAGAAGGACGTCGACGAGCTCGACGAGGACGACGACGCAGACGCGTGCGACAAGAAGGCCGAGGCGGCGAGCAGACGCTTGCTGAAGATGCTGCTCAGCATCGCATTCTCCTTGTCCGCAAAGTCGCCAACAAACAGCTCGAGACAGTGCAGCTGCTGGGGCAGATTGGCCAGCAGCAGATCACGCACCCGCTCGCGCAGACGGCTCTCGGCGTCGAGCGAGGGCAGGTAGTCGACGCCGAAGCCGTCGCCGTGCAGCAGCAGACGCACCGCACCGTGCTCGTGTGCGTAGCTGTAGTGTGCATGCACGACGAGGGCGACGTGGCGCTGACACGGCTGGTCGCGTGGCACGTTGCGCAGTGACAGCACGCAGTGCCCGAGCGGACGCGCTCCGTACGGCGTGTCGGTCAGCACCGTCACGCGCAGCGCGTCATAGGCGGCGTCGTCAATGTCGAAGACAAAGCCCTCGTCATAGTACGGGTTGGCGGTGTCAAAGAGCACGCGCGAGCGGTGTGTCTCGCGGAGGGTGCTGAGCATGACAAACGGGTTGGGCACTCCACCGTCGCACAAGAGGTTGACGCAGCCGACGAGGCGCACGTGCAGCCACGCGCGGCCGCGACGAGGCGGCGGTGCACACGTCATCGCCGCCGTCGTCAGAGGCAGCATCGCCGTCGTCGTCATCTGTTGTTGCTGCTGCGGTGGCGGCACGACGACGCCGTCGCCGGCGTCAGCATAGCCATTGTTGTTGTACGCAGCCGCCATGTCGCAAACCGCATCGCCGCCCACACCACACGCCACGCCTGCTGCTGCTGCTGTTTCACTCGTCGTCATCATCGTTCGCGCAGTCGTCAGCGAACGCGACGCGTGCTGCACGCGCGGCGGTGCGGCCGCACACGTCGCCAGCTCACTCGTCGACGACAGCCACCACGCCGGTGACGCGTTCGCGGCGACGGGCGCAGACGACATCGGCATCATCATTGTCGCCATGGCTTGTTGTTGCTGTTGTGCAGCAAAGCTGCGCACAGCGTCGTTGCCCAGCAGCAACATGTTGTCATCGTGCGCCGCGGAGGATGACGGCGGTGGTGGCGGTGGCAGCAGGCCCATGTCGTCCATCAGCCCACGTCCCACACCACCACCACCACCAACAACACCGCGCCACCACACATCATCGGCGTACGGCGCAGCCGCCGCGGTGGTGGCGCCGTTGCGGTGGCAAAAGTGACACGACGGCGCGTCACGCGGCCGCGTCGTCACCGCCACAGCGCTACCACCACCCGCACCCACGCCATCGTCGCGTGGCGCGTCGGCCATGGGGAGCATGCTGACGGCACGACTGTCAAACAGCACACTGCCACCACGGCGCTCACGATTGTTGTTGCTGTTGTTGTCATTGCTGTTGCTGCTGTTGTACGGCACACTCGCCAGTGACACGGCGCTGCTCGCGCGCGTCAGGCCGTGTCCCGCGCCGTCGACGTGCGAGCCTGGTGTGGCCGCGGTCAGCACATAGTGCAGCGTCTGCCGCGCGGCAGCGAGTGAGCGCTGTGCGCTACGTCGTCCTGCCCCACCAACACGACCAAGCAGTGACCACGCACGGCTGCCAAGGCGCAGTCCCGAGGAGGCACCCGCACCGCCACCGCCGCCGCCGCCAGTGCCTGCACCACCACCACCACGACGATCACGCATGCTCGACGACGCCGTCTGCTGCCGCATGCGCGCCAGTGCCTCGGCGTGTTGCATCTGCACTTGTTGCTCACGCTCCTGCTGCTGCTTGTACAGCTCCGTGCGCGTGTGGTCGACAATGTGCAAGTCGACGAGGTTGAACTTGAAGCCAACGGTGCCAACAATGTGTGTGTGTCCTGCTTTGTTGCTGCTGCACGTGCCGCCACGGCTGCTGCTACCGCTGCTGCTGCTGCCATGACGAGGCGAACACAGCGGCAGAAAGTCGTGCTGCAGGTGACCGACGAGGTTGCTGCGCAGCGGTATGTCAACGTGGCCAATCTCCTCGTCCGCGCCCAGGCCACGACGGTCCATCACGACGACGCGCACCACCGCCTCGTGCTGCAAGTAGTGCGGCTGTGGCTGCTGTTGTTGCTGCTGCAGCATCGCCGTCGTTGTCGTTGCAGCGGCGAGGACGGGTGGGGAGGGCTGATAGAGCTGTGTGAGGGCAAACTCGCAAAACTCAAAGTAGTCCGGCTCGGTGTTGTTGCGCACGACGCGGGTGTGGTACGCGTCGGCGCCCACCTTGACGACCACGTACGCACTCGTGCCCCCCAGTCGCGACGGCAAGCCACGGCAGCCAATGACGGTGAAGTGCAGGGCATAGGTGGCGTCCTCGGCGCCGTAGCGGGCGGCGAGCTGCGCCATGAACGTCTCCATGTCAAACCGCGTCGCCACAATGACGTTGACGCGGTGTAGGTACATGGGCAGGCGGTGCTGTGCGTAGCGCCGCAGTCGGCCCACGTACAGCTCGTCAAGGGCGGTGTCAACGGCAAAGTCGTCACCCATGACGTTGCTCTGCAGTGTAATGTGCACCGTGCCACTGATGTACGCGTCACACGTCCCGGCGAGCGCAACGAGGCAGAGCTTGCGACGATTCGGCACCCCACGCTGCATATGCAGACAGGTAAACTCGACTTCGCCGTAGACCACGTCCGTGTCGCGGCACTTGCCGACGGTCAAGCGCAGCACATCCGTGTCGCGCACGACGTCAAAGGTGCACGTTTGCTGCACCTTGCTGACAATGTAGCGACGCACGCGCACCGGCTCAATGGTGGCCTCGACATTGCCCATGCTCACTTGCACATAGACGTCACGCTCGTGCAGCTCGCAGTGCGCATTCTCGCGCAGCGCGACAAGGCTGTCGACCGTCACACACAGTCGCACCGTGCCAGGCTCGTTGCCGTGCTGCACGACCAAGTCGCACATGAGCGCGTCGAGGTCGTCGTCGCGGCGCGACTGCATCAGCGCATCCACCTCGGCCACACGCGCCGGGTCATAGACGCGAAAGAAGCGCGCCAGACGTTCGTGCATCGCGTCCACATAGGCAATGTGCTGCACGGGCACGGCGCCAAAGTTTTCGGCAAACAGGGCAAAGTGCACCGTCCCGGTGAAGCGCGGGCACGCCGCGCTCTCGAGCTTGTACAAGTACATGTCACGCATCGACGTGCGCTGTGCCGCGAGCAGGCCAACGCTGACATTGCAGCGGCCAATCTCGTAGCAACGTGCATCACCACCACCACCGCCTTTGCTGCCGCGCGTCTTCTTGCTGCTACTGCTGCCCAGGATGGCGGCCGTGATCGACACCTTGCGGCACATGACAATCACCTGCACCGTCGTCCGCGTCGCATCGACCACATCGAGGCTGACGCAGTTGTCCTCATCGGACCACACCACCGTCTCGGCGAGCGGTCGTGCCGGGGTGCGGTAGGCCTCGCTTTCGGTGCGCACAATGACGTACACACGCTGCGACACAAACAAGGACGTGTCGAGCGACTTCTTGTCGAGCTGCGAGCAGCCCCGCAGACGCAGTCGCACGCGGTGCTCACACGGCTCGCGCTGCAGGCCATACAGAGCACACAGCCGTCGCACAAGTGCGGCAAACGACTCGTGGTGAGTCGGACGCACAAAGTCGAGCTCAGGCAGACCAACAGACACGCGCACCGACGATGCCGCACCACCACCGCCGCCCCCTTCTGTGGTCAGACTCTCCATGGCATAGTACGACACCGACGTCGTTGGCGCAGCCACGGCCGCTGCTGCCGCCGCCAACACGAGCGAGTCATACACACCACCACCTCCTATCGCGTCTTGCACATTGTTGTTGTTGTCGTCAGGCCACGGCGGCACCTCGTCCGGGTCACGTACATGGGCCATGACAAGGTCGATGATCTGTACCTTGGCGCGATCGCAGCACACAAAGAGTCGCTTGAGCCGCGTCATGTAGCGCTCTGTGAGGGCCGTGTCGGCCAGTCGCAGCTCACGCGCACTCGCGCCGAGCGTGTCCGAGTGCAGGGTGAGCGTGACGGTGCCGGCAATGGCCGTCAGCGCGGGCTGTCGCTGCATGTGCTCCTCGGTGTTGTGCGTGGCGCCGAGAAAGTATGTCAGTGTACGCGCCTGGCCTTGCACCAATCGTTGCAATGAAACGAAGCAGCGGCCGAGCAGCACACCCCCACCACCACCACCACTGCCACTGCCGCTGCCGTACACGTCGCCGTGTGCGTGTCGCGTGCCGTCGACAACGGCGCCCACGTCACCACCGCGTACGTGACCATCGCGCAGCCACGCAGCCGCCGCAACATCGCCGCTGTCGCCGCAACCACCACCGTCGTCCTCCCTGCCACGATGTACACTGCGCATGAGCCACTCGACAGCGCCACTGCCGTGACTGGACAAGATGTGTTGCAACGACGGCAGTGTGAGGCCCGTGTCGAGCTCATTGTACAGCAGCACCGTCAGTACCGCCAGGCGGTGTGTGTTGCCAACGTAGAAGACGTCGTCAAAGGTGGGTGTGTACGTGTTGTGTCGCACACTCGTCGCGAAGCGATACGTGCGGTCAACGACCACGACCACGCGCAGCCGCAGTGGCGCCTCCATCGGCTGCGGGTAGAGCTCACATCGGTGCACCGTGATCTGCAGTCTGCCCATGACGTCGCCCGTGTGTGCGTGTGTATATGTACAATATGTAATATATTGTGTATGTACAATGGTGTATGTATTGTGCTTGTGTATATGTGTGTGCGTACGTGTATATGTGTACACAAACACACTACGAGGCAGACAAACCAAAGACTCCACATTGTTGCTGTCACACAAGCACACGTATGTGTGCAGCGCCACGTGTGCATGTCACGTCTTTACTCGTCATGTGTGCACATGTGCGTGTGCGTGTGCGTGTACGCATTACGCACCAGCTGCTCGTGCTGCCGCTGCTGCTGCTGCTGCTCATGTTTACACACACACACACCGCGCCATGCCACCGCCGTCACTGTTGTTGCTGCTGCTGTAATAGTCGCATGTACGCACGCAGAGTGTCGTCTTCTGACTGCAGCGCAGCATGCAGCAAGGCGCGTCGCGCGACCGTGTGCGCGTCGTCGTCGCAAAAGGCAGCGTCGACGCAGGCACGTTGCAGTGCAATTGCACGCCGCTTTGTGGCAAGCACACGTACAGCCACGTCAGCGAGCAGCACGGCGTCGTCGACCTTCGTGCCGTCGCTCTTGTCATCGCCGCGGCTGTTGCTGACAGGCAGATGTCGCGGTGGCTGCCAGTTGCGCGACAGCGCCGGGTACACGTCGGCGTCGAACGTCGCACGCGGCACGGCGAGTGCGTACACGGTCGTCAGCAACGCCCACACGTGCGACTGCACCTCGCTCGTCACGACCATGTCACCCTCATCGTCCTTGTTCTCCCTGTCACTCTGCGCAGCTGCCTCGCTTGCGCGCTGCCGTGACCTTGACGACAGCAGCGGTGGCGGGCGAGCAAGCAGCAGGCCCTCGTCATACAGCACACCACACCGCTGCAGCACCGCCACACGTCGCCCGCCCTCGCGCACACACGCCGCGTCGAGTAGCACGCACTGCGCCGCCTGCGCCGCCGCCGCAGCATCCTTGTCGTCGTGTTGTGCTTGCTCTGGTGAGCGCATGGCGAGTGCAACAAGAGCGACAAGCGTGCGCGCCTCGACGCGGACAAGGTCGTCGCGTGCGACGGCGCCGGTGACAAAGTGAAACTCGACGGCGTACCGCGCCGCACCGATGCGCCCATACGACAAGCACACCTGCTCGCCGCGACGCAGCGCACGTGACGCGGTGACGTCATACGTCAGCCCATGACGACGGCCCCCACCGCGCACGCACAGCCGCGCATTCGCGCCGCCCGTCTCGGCGGTGGCGTGGTTGAGGAAGTCGAGGCCAGGCAGCAGATAGGGCCCCTCCCGCCCGCGCAGCTCCTCGCGGTGAAAGTTGCGCGAGAGGACGTGGGCGAGGCAGCGGCAGAACAGCCGCCGTGTGGCCTCTGCACGCGGCCACAGTGTGGGGTGGGCGCGTGTGATGCGACGTGCGCGGCGCCACCGCCGCGCCGCCGCCACCTCACGCAGCTGCGTCGACACGGCCGTGCACGACAAGAGTGACACGTCTGCCTCGTTTTCGCTGCTCTTGTCGTCATTGTCACCGACATCCTTGTCATCATCATCGTTGTCGTCATCATCGCCGCCGTCCTCGGCAAGGGCTGGCACGGCGAGGGCGGCCGCTTGCAACGGCGTCAGCGCAAACAGGTGATGTGGACACTCGGGGCACACCTCAAGCCACTCACGCCACGGCGACGTGCGACGACGACACTGCTCCGCCATGAGCAGCAGCGTCACGTACAAGACGCCGTCGCGTCGTGTAGCAGCACACGTGTCGAGCACCGCAGCAGCCGCGACCGCAGGCGCTGCCGTCACACCACCACCACCACTGCTGCTGCTGCTGCTACCACTGTACGGTGACAACGACATGTATGCAGGGCAGCTCAGCAACGTCGTGCCCTCGGCCACCGCTGTGCGCGCAAACACGCCACAGCCCATGGATGCCGTGGGCACGAGCATCGCAATGTGCGGACTCACATACACGCCATGCTTCTTTGCCCAGCGAACAAACTTGTCAGCAGCAGCAGCGGCAGCACTACTGTTGTTGTTGTTGCTCGCACTCGTCTGCATGTATGTACGTATGTGTGTAGTTGCTTTTGTTGTCCTTGTGTATGTACATTACGAGAGACAAGCAGAATGTCAGTGTGTGTGTGTCTGCGTGCATGCAACGGCTGTCATGGTGCACATCGACGCACAACACGCACCACACATGTGTGTGTCAGTGTGCATACGACAGTTATGTACGCAAACACGCTACTCGTCTGCACTGTATACTAACGTTATACCTATACGCACGCGCACGTGGCGCCTTCGCTGTGTGTGCATGTGTGTGACTTTGTTCGTATGTGTGTATGAGTTTGTGTATGTATATATATATATATATATATATATATATATATATATATATATATATGTATGAGCTTGTGTGTGTTTGTATATATATATGTGTATGAGTGTGTGTATGTCATACGTACTCGCTCTTCGTCGCACGCAGCACAAAGTACAAGTTTGTGCATCGCCTTGCTACTCGTCGCTGTCACTGTCGCTGTCGCTGTCGCTCTTCTCCCACAAGGTCAGCAGCACAGCAGGTCGCAGCACATTGCCGCCCTCGCCGCCGCCGCCGATGACGCCTTGCGCGTCGGCGTGGTCGTGGCGCCCGCCCGCGCGACGACGCACGCACACGCGCAGCGACGGCGTCACCTCGTCCGCGACGCGGTACGCCATGTGTGCCGACTTGGCGGCGCTGATCATCGCACTCACACCGAGCATGTGCTCGGCGGGCTGCCGTGACAGGCCCGCACACAAGTGCACACGACGGCAGCTGTCCTTGTACTCGGAGATGTCAACGTCCCAGGTGTACGACGACTGCTTCGGCAGCGCCAGCTCGCAGAGCCGTCGTGCCACGTCAAAAAAGCGGCGTGTGACGGTGACGTGGTCGGCCGTCGTCGCCGTCATCGTCGAGGAGGGCGCGTCCGACTCGTACGAGAAGGACGTCTGTGTGGCTGCCGGTGTGCGCAGTGCCGCGTCGTCGTAGCTGCCGTTGTTGACACCGCTGCCGTCGTCGTCGTCGTTATTGTTGTTGCTCTCGCCTGCCTGCTCTGCTGCCTTGTCTGTCTTTGCGCCGTCACCGCGCGGCACAACACCGCTGCACAAGTAGCTCCACAACGGCTTGGCAAAGACAACATCGGCACGTGCGTCCATCGCGGCCGCGTAGAGCGCGGCGTGGGCGTCAGGGCGGTGCAGCACATCGTGCCACTCCGCATACGCAAAGACAAAGTTGACGACACACTCGTCCGCATCGCGACGGCTGCCGCTGTCGTTGTGGTCGTTGTTGTTGTTGCATCGCGCGCGAGCAAGCAGTCGCGCAGTCGCCACGTCATAGTGTAGCTCGTCCTCGCACACGACACGCACCGTATACGCGGCACGGGTGCAGTAGTCACACAGCACCGTCACGAGTGCACGCATGGTAGCTGCGGCGGCTGCGGCTGCCTCCGTCTCGGCACCACACGCGTCAGCCGCCACGGCAGCAGGCACAACAACCGTCAGCCCCGTGCGCGCGCCGTGGCGGGCCTCCAATTGCCGCAGATACGCAGCAAAATCGCAGCGAAAGACGCTCGAGAAGTAGGCACTGGCGCGGCCGTGCTCGAGCTTCTCGGCTACACGGCGCAGCCATGTCGTGGCGCGGCCCACGCCGTCAATGTCAACGAGCACGTGTGGGTTGTTGTAGTCGACCGCGACGAGCGACCACGCCTCGTCGTGCGGGGCGGCCGCGGAGGGCATGCGGCGCACCGTCACCGCCTCCAGCGCGAGCGCCAGCTCGGGTGTCATGCTCTTTTTCGCTGCCTGGTGCGTCACGGACGACGTGCCACTCGTGGCGGCAGCAGCAGCCGCGCAGTTCACGTCCGACCTGCCAAACACCGCCAGTCGCTCCTCGAGCGGCGCCTCATTGAAGGCAAACGCGTAGGCCGCACACAGCGCCTCCTCACCGCGGCGCAGCGAGCGTGCCATCGCGTGCAGCCACTCGACTGGCAGGCCAAAGTATGCCGCCAACACGGGCATGAGTATGTCGTCGTCCGTGTCGTCGCCATCACCGTCGCCGTCGCCGTCACCGTTGCCTTCGCGGCCGAGCTGCGCGAGGGTGTCGAAGAGGGGCACGAGGGCGCGTGGGCGATGGCGCAGGGGCGCCTCAAGTGGGTTGGTCGGCAGCGTCAAGAAGGCACTGTCACGCAGCAGACGACGATGCAGCAGCAGCGCAAAGACGTAGCGCACAATGCGCGCCGTGGCCGTTGCGGCGCTCGTGAAGGCGGTGGCGGCGCCATTTTCGAGCGAGAACATGTCATGCCACGACGCCGTGTCATCATCGTCGTCATCGTGACTACTACTGCTGTTGTCGTCGTGTTGCTCGTCTGGTGCTGCTTGCTGTTGCTGTTGCTGCTGTTGTCGTTGTTGTGCGCGTGCTAGCTGCAGTGCAGCTTGTGCGCGTGGCGAGGCCACCGCCGCGACGTCTGCTGCACCATAGACAGTGTGTCGTTCCTTGTTGCCCATGGTCCCCTCAATCGCCGCAATCGTTGCGTTTGTCGCCGTCGACGCCGTCACCGCGTCACCGCCGCGTGGTGTGAGGGCGTGGCGCAGCGCATAGTGCAACATCGCCGGGTGATTGGGGTGGTTGAGCGGTGTGCTGCGGACGGCAATATGCTCGGGCAGCGGGTGAAAAGGCTGGTGTATCGCCTCCCGCCTCGGGGCGGTGGGGTACGACATCCAGCCCTCACACGGCGGTGACGCAATCACCTCGCGCATGCTCCACACACCACGCACAGTCACGTCACACTGGCTGTTGTTGCTGCCATTGTCGCTGTTGTTGTTGTTGTCCGTGTCGCTGGTGCTCTTCGTTGCCGTCGACACCGCCTTCTTGTTGTAGTGGTAGTACAAGGGCACGTAGCGGGCAACACAGCGTTCGCCGTCGAGGTAGTCGGGGTCTGGTGATGTGAAGGCGGTGAAGACGAGGTTCTGCTCAATGAGCCCTACGCGGCCCACCTCGACACCGTCATCGCTGTCACTCTCGTTGTTGTCGTTGGTGGTGGTGTGTGTGCGCGCCGCATGCTCCTGCAACTGCGCAACGCGCTGCATGTCGACGTCGACGTACGACACAATCGCCACGTGACCCCACGGTGTGTGTTCACGGTGGTAGGGGTAGATGATCACGTCACCGGGGGCGGGTGGGGTGTGCGACTGGCCATTGCCGTGCTTGACAAGTGCATACGTGGCGCCCGTCTCGACGTGCTTGAGGCAGTTCATCTGGTATATCTCAGACGCCCGGCCGCAGCTCGCGAAGACGCAGCCGGTCGTCAGCAGCAAAAAGCGGCGGGCGTACTCGACACACTGGTAGCGGTAGCCCGTGTAGATGAGGCCGTCAATGTAGTTGCTCTCGGCACTGAAGAAGCCATCGTCGCGGTTCGACGAGGCGACGACGCCGCAATAGCTGCCTTGATGCGCGCCATACGGCAGCGTCGACTGCGCTGGCGCGTGTGCCGACGGTGTTGCTGTCATCGTCGTCGCTGTACGTGTGTGTGTGTGTGTGTGTGTGTAGTGCTATGTATACTATGGCACACGTACAAGTGAGCACGACAACAACACACACACACATATATATATACATACACACATGCGCTCGCACTATGCAGCCGCCTGCCTGTTTGCGTCAGTGTCGCATGTCACGGCTTCGCTGTTGCATCAACGCAAAAGCGTGTATGACAGACAAAAGCACACACACACACACACACACACACACGTGCAGTCACACCGCTGCGCCACCACCGTCGTCGTCATTGTCGTCGTCGTGTACACCCTTGGGTAGTGGTGGTGTATGTGCCGCATCACTGCGCTGCAGCAACACCGCAGACAGTCGTCGCAGACCGGCACGCAGCGACCGTGGCATTGGCGCACACGCCTGTGCCACCGTTGTCACGTCACACGCACACACAAGCACGCTGCGCTGTACATCACGGACGCGTATACGCTGCAGCCGCAACAACTGCTCCAGCTCGCCGACCGTCACCGCCGCACGCGCGCCGTCCGCGCGGACATTGTTGAAGACGACAAGCAGCGGCGTGTGGGGGTAGCGCCGCACCACACGCTGCAGATACGCGTGCGCCGCGTCAAACGCGTCGACGCGACAGGCATCGACAACAAAGACAATAAAGTCGACCGACGACAGCCGTGCGACGTAGTAGCGCCAATTGCGGCAGAAGCTGTCGCGGCCGCCGAGCTCGTGCAGGCCGAACACCCAACGGCCAAACGCGGCGACGTGTTGGGCGAGGCCAATGGTCGGCACGGTGCCGCCGACACAGGTGCCGCGCATGCACTGTGTCAGCAGCGTCTTGCCCGTGTTGGTCAAGCCGACGAGCAAGCCGACGCGCCAGGCGCGATGCGCCAGCACCGCCTCGCGGGGCAAGAGGCAGAAGAGCGCCACGCGTGCGACTTGTGTGTAGTTGTACAAGAACGACGACTGTTCTTGTTGCTGTTGTTGTTGTTGTTGTTGTTGTGTGTTGTTGTTGTCCTCGCTCGAGACAGACTGCAGCTGCAGCGCCAGTGGCCGCCGTGCGAGCCGCGACGCAGTGGGCTCACTGCTTGCAGCAGCAGCAGCAGCAGCAGAGACACTAGTTACAGTCGCCGCCGTCGGCTCGTGACTGCTCGCGTGTGCAACTGCGCCATGCAACCGCACTCGCTGCTGCTGCTGCTGCTGCTGCTGCTGTTGCACTTGTTGTCGCTGTGCTTGCAGCAAGAGCAGCTGGTCAATGTCGTGCTCGTTCTCGGCGTACTCGCAATAGTCACGCAGCATTGCCGCGGCCGCGTGACGAGGCAGCAGCAGCGCAGGCGATGACGACGAGGACGGCGGCGAGTGCGTCGCGGCGTCACCACCCTCTGCGCCATGCCTGCCCTTCTCTGCTGCGCACGTGTCCTTGTACTCGCGACAGGCACGCACGTACAGCGCACGTAGCCGTGCGAGGTTGGCGACAAGGATGCGCAGCACATCGCGCATGACCATCGCACGTCCATCAAACGCACTCGTCAGCGCCGCAATCGCCGTGCGCACGTCATCGGCGCTGATCTGCAGCGTGCGATGGCCAAACTGCGAGTCGTACACGGCATTGACGACACGCTGCAGTCCGAGCACGCGACGTTCGTTGCTGCGCGTGTTCGCTGCCAGGTTGTCAAGGTCAACGTCGGTGGTGTTGTTTGTAGCAGCCGCAGCAGCAGCAGCAGCAGCAGCCATGGCCTCCTCATCAGCGGCCATATTGCTCGCATCGTCCACGAAGAAGTTTGCCTCATCGTCGTCACCGACTGCGTCGATAGACGAGGACGAGGAAGATGAGGAGGACGAGGAGGAGGACGAGCTGCTGCTACTGTTGCTGATGCGCATGTCGCGCAGTGCATGGCTGTTGTTATCGTTGTTGTTGTTTGTGAGTGACGTGGTGGCCAGCGCACTCGTGCTCGTTGTTGTTGTCGTTGTTGTCGCACCGATTGTGTCGCGTGCCTTGTCCTTGTCGCTGCTGTAGGCGTGTTGCAGCAGCAGGGCGACGACCGGCAGCGCACACGCACACAGCCACGCACGCGGCGGCGCGCCCGTTGCTGCTGCCACGTCAAGGCACAGCGCCGTCCACGCAAACGCGTTGCGTGACAACGTTGCTGCTGCTGTCGTGGTCGTCGCTGACGTTGCTGCTGTTGTTGTAGATGACGATGACATCATTGCCGTCGCCATCGTCGTCAGCAATGTGCCGCCGCTCACACTACTGGTGCTGCGGTGGTGATGGTGATGGTGGTGACGACGCGTGTGACTGTTGCCACCACCACCCATCGTGCCCGTACTGCTACCATTGTTGTTGCTGCTGTTGTTGTTGCTTGACGCGGCAGCGCTCGTGAGCATCGCGAGTGCGCGCGTGTCGGTCATGCACAGCACCGTGGTAGTGACGACGCCGTCGTGCATCGTCGCCCCTGCCGCCGCCGCCAGCTGCGCAGCTGCGCAGTCACTCCCGTCTGCTGCTGCTGCTGCTGTTGCTGTTGCTGTTGCATTCGATGACGGCGGCGGCAGTGTAGCAAAGTCGATGACAAGCACACGAACCGCATCGCCGACGCGCACCGCAACGCGACTGCCCACAGTGCAGCTGTTGCATCGACTGAGGCTGCTGCTGACATTGTTGTTGTTGTTGTTGTTGTTTGCATAGCCGTGTGCTGCTGCTGCTGTGGTGACTGCGGCTGCAGCACGGTTGTCAGTCACGCACAGCGGCGTTGTTGCCTTCGGCGGCGTTGTTGTTGTCGTCGCTGTCGCATCACGTGCAGCCACTGTTGTTGTTGTTGTTGTTGTTGTTGCAGTCGACTTGGGTGCCGTTGTGTGTGATGCGGTGGGCGTTAACGCCGTGGCAAACGACACGGACGCCGCCATCGAGGCGTGGCTCGCGTGTGCTGCTGTGCGTGTGTGCTCATTGCTCCTCGCCTTCTTCTTCGTGTTGTTGTCGACAGCCGTTGTCGTCGTTGTCGTTGACATTCGTGTTGTGGCGAGGTGTATGGGTGGTGTCAGTGTCATCAGCGACGGCGACAGCTGTGGTGACGTGACAGCAGGTGCAGGTGACGCGCCTGCTGCTGTTGCTGCTGCTGTTGCTGCTGCTGTGGTGATGGTGTTGTTGGCGGCGACGTTGCCGCGACGTGCCAGTGCGTGTGTGAGCAGCTGTACAACTTGCTTCACATGCGCCACGCACACATTCGCCACTGCGTCGAGCAGCACGAGCACATCGCATGGCTGCAGCGCGTCCGCGTGCATGGCAAACAGCACCGCAAACAGCCGCTCCCACAGCAGCGTCACGCGAGTGCGGCGGCCGAGGACGTGTTGCAGCTGCAGCACAAGCGCATCCAGGCGGCGCTGCAGCAGCGCGTACAACGCCATCGACTGCAGCTGCTCGTGCAACTGTGCGTACGACGGCGGCGCAGCCGCACGACTGCCGTAGACGTTGCTGTAGTGTGCGAGCAGCAGGAATGCGTCACGGCAGCGCCGCTCATACGCCTCGGCGTACACGACCGTCACGCGCGGCGCCTTGTCGTCCTGCTCTTGCGCATGCTCATCAGCATTGCTGTTGTTGTTGTTGTTGTGTGACGTGTCAGACGCCGCCGGTGGGCTGCTCGCACTGCTCACTTGCAGTGAGGGCAGCACAATGCCTAGCCCACCCATATGATCGGTCAGCAGCCGCACAACAAACAAGGACGTTGCCGTAGCAGCAGCAGTTGTTGTTGTTGTTGCTGTGCGCATGACTGTGTCGTTGTTGTTGTTGTGGGCTACTGCTGCTGTCGTCGTCGTTTGCGGTGACGCCGTGGCCAACGTCACCGCAGCCGATGATGCACTCTTGTCGTTGTTGTTGTTGTGAGCGCCATCACGCAGTGGTGGTGGGGGCAGAGCTGGCGAGGTGGTGTGACTGGCGGCAACACCACCACCACGACGCACTGTCGTTGTCGTTGTTGTTGACGACGTGCCAGCAGCGGCCGCGGCGAGGGCGGCGGTGAGGCCGTCAAACGCAAAGGAGCGCAGCAGCAGCGCGTCCACGGCAGTCGTCGTCGCCGCCAGTGTCATTTGCGGAGTGGCTGAGGCTGCTGCGGTGGTGGTGGTGTGATGCATATTGTTGTTGTTGCTGTTGCTGTTGTTGTCGCGCGCGGCGGCCGTCGTCGTCGTCGCGTCGGCAAAATACGTCGACAGCGACGGCGTCAGATTCGTCATGACGACGAGCGGGGCGGCGGCGCCGAGCGGTGTGTTGCTCGCCGTCACCATCGTCGACGAAGGCGCAGCCGCAGCGGCAGCAGCGGCAGGAGCAGGTGTCATGGCGGCTCCTGCACTAGCAGCCGCGGCGGCGTTGGCGGCTGCCGTGGCTGCGGCCGCTGCGGCTTGTCGTGCCTGCTGCACAGTGCGCAGCAACGCCTCCGTGTCGGCAATGGCGCCACGCAGCGCTGCCAAGATGCGCGCAAGCAGGCGTGGTGTGACGTGGTGGCAAATATAACGCTGCACGTGTGCCTTGCTGCCTACCGCTAGGCTCCAGTGGAAGTGTATAGGCAGGTCGCGTACGCGCAGCAGGCGGCACATGCGCTGCTGCAGCGCCGTCATCGTCATCGCCGCCGCGTCGTCGCCGTCGTCGGCGGCGGCGGCGGTGTGGCTGTCACGTTGTGTCGACATCACCTGACATCCTCCTCCGCTACTGCTACTACCACCACTACACACACCGGCGAGCCAGTTCTCGTAGAAGGGGTCGCGATACACATCCGTCAAGATGAGCTGCGCCGCCTCCTCACTGCGCGTGACGTCAAACGCCACCACACCGGTGGCGGTGTTGCGCGAGAGGCACGCCTGCAGCGTCAGACAGCGTGTGATGGGGTCGTAGCGAGGCCCGTACAGAGCCGCCCACACCGGTGCGGCGTGCACCGTAACAAAGTAATTGCGCGGCCCGCGCTGCGCACTGCGCCGCAGCGCCTGCGCACACCACACCACCGTCTGCAGCACCCGCTCGAGGGCGTCACCGACGTACTGCAGCAGATCCTCCGGCACAGTACGCACAAGCCGCTCGGCGTTGAGCAGGATGTTCACCTTTTGCCGCCGCCCCACCTCGCGAACGCGCGCGACGGCGTGGCGCAGCACATAGCTGCGCTGCGGACTGGGCGCACTGCGCGCGTCCGCGTCACGCAGCCGCTGCACCGCCGCCACCCACCCCTCCCGCTCCGCGTAGCTGCGCAGCCGAAAGCGAACGTCAAAGCCGCAGCGCGTCTTTAGCTTCATCTTTACATAACGGCTCTGCGTTGCGCTCGAACACTTGACGCCGACAATGTCTTTTGCCTCAATGCGGCGGCGTGGGACGTGAGACTGGTCATTGGCGTACAGCAGTAGGCAGTGCGCTGCGCCGTCAACGACCCAGTAGCGCTTCTTGTACTCGGTGAAGTAACGCCGGCCGTGGCGCTCGACCTGGCAGAGCAGCACGCCAGCCAGTCGTACATGTCGGTCAACGTGGCTGCTTGTGCTCACGGGCTTGTACTCATTGCCGCCGTTGTTGTTGCTGCTGCTGCTGCTGCTGTTGTTGTTGTTGTTTGCTGCTGCTGCAGTGGCAGCGGTGGTGGCAGCGGCGTCGTGCACAGACGCACAACTCGCCGTCGTCGTCGCTAATGTGGCAGTGTCGAGGTGGTGGTGGTGGTGGTGGTGGTGGCGCGTACTGCTCGCACTGCCATTCGCGTCAGCCGCCATAGCACTGCATACAAGTATGTGTGTGTGTGTGTGTGTGTGTGTGTGTACACAAAACTATGGCAAGGACACAAGTGCGCACAGCCACACACACACACACACATATACACACACGCATACATACACATACACATACACGCAGGCATACAAGCACACGTCATGCTGTCATCATGACGACGCAAACAACCGACGACGACGACGCACACCGCTCTGCTGCTGCGATGATGACGTCACTGACGGCGCCGCGGCTGCCACGGCCGCCACAGCCTCGAGGGCGCCGCCGTGCAGTGCCTCATACTTTGCCCACTGCTGCAGCAGCGGACTGAGCAGCAGTTCAGCCCACGCGACGATGCGCTGCGTCGCGTCATAGCCGAGCGCCGCCATCGCCACCGCCACCTGTTGCTCGTCTTCGTCATCACCCGCATTGCTGCTGCTCTTGTCCGTCGTGACCACACCGCTGATGCGACGACGCAGCAGCGTGCGCTCGCGCGCAGCCATGCTGGCGAAGGTGTTGCGCATAAACAATGCGCCACGTTGCGTGTCGGTCATCTTGTCAACGCTGCCGTCACTCGCCGTGCTGCCACGCATAGCTGTTGTTGCAGTGGCAGTCGCGTTGCGTGTGTGCGGCAGTGCGTAGCGCACGGCCGCGTCGACCGCCTCGCCCCATCGCGCCATGGCCGGGCCGAGGACGTCGTCTGGCAGCGTCGTGGGCGGCGCCGGCGCACTTGCAGCAGCGGCAGACGCTGTTGTTGTATTGCTGCTGCTGTTGTTGTCGCTGTTGCTGCTCGCATCACGCCACTGTTGCGCCTGCCACGCGAGCGCCTCGTCGCGGTAGTTGTCCCACACGGCTTGCAGCAGTCGCGCGAGCAAGCTGTGCATCTCCTGCAGCGCAGCTGCACGTGCCTTGCGCTTGTCAACATCACTGCTGCTGCTGCTGCTGTCGTCGTCATTGTTGCCGTCTGCTGTCGCTGTTGCTGTTGTCAGACGACGCAGCAGACGAGCTTGTGTAGCCAGGCAACGCGCCCACGCGCCATCGACGCGGGTCAGCAGCGCATACCGCGCCGTCATCGATGGCGCACGCGCGGCGGCGGCGGCGAGTGTGGTCGCGCATGCCGTGTACAGCGCCACCGCACGCGCGTGCTGCCCTGCCGCGTCCTCGGCGCGCGCAAACGCAAACCACCACTGCGTATTGTGCACGTCCGCGCGTATGGCCGCCTCGTACGCCTCGCGCAGTCGTGTCATGGCCTCTGCCACAGCAGCAGTAACAACAACAGTGCTGCTGCTCTTGTCATCTACACGACGCTGCTCCTGCTGTTGTTGTTGCTCTTGTTGTAGCGCTCGCACCGCCGCCTCCTCGAGTGCAATACGCGCCTGCAGCAGTGTGGCGTCGTGCGTCACGTGTGCACCCGCGCTCAGCAGCTTGCGTGCTTGCGCAATGTTGCCCTGCCGCTGCTCCAGCGCCGCCGCGTCACGCCACAGCTGCGCACACTCGCCCTGTGTGAAAGGGAAGGCGCGTAGGCACTGCGCGAGTGCACGGCGTGCCTCATCAACCTGCTGCTGCTGCCTCTCATCGCTCTTGTTGCGGTGGCCTGCCTCCTCGTTGACCATGTGCGCGTCATCGCCGTCGTCGTCACCACCACCGCCGCTGCACAACAAGCGCGCATAGGCCATGGCAAACACGGCGCACTGCTGCGCACGGCGCACCTCGTCCGCCGTCAGCGCCACATCCTCTGCATCGCCGCTGCCGTTGTTGTTGCTGCTGCTCTTCGTGCGAGGCCGTGGTGGTGTCGGCATGAGCTGCATGCCTGCACGCAAACACAACAGCAGCTCCTCGCGCACACGCCGCATCGCCGCCCTGCCGTCGCCGTCGCCGTCGCAACATTGTTGTTGTTGCAGGTGTTGCAGCTCGTCGCGCAGCAGCAGACAGAGCGACAGCCGCGCGTCGGCGTCGCGGGGGTCGCGCTGAAGGCGACTCGTGTACAGCCGTCGTGCGTGCGCTGCGCAAACGCGTGCACTGCTGTCAACGTCGCCGTACAAGCGCTCCGTGCGCATCTGCGCCGCGAGCGCGGCGTCGGCAATGGCGTCGTACGCACGTCGTGTGCCGTCGTCGTCGCCAACGCTGCCGCTGTCATGACCGCGCGCTGCTTCTGCCGATTGCTGTTGTTGTTGCGGTTGTTGCTCGGTGCGTGCGAGCAGCGTCGCGTACAGCGCACGCGCGCGTGCACGGTCGCCGCGCTGCATGTACGCCTCCGCCAGCGCCAGCGTCACGCGACAGCTGTGTGGGCCATAGAGCAGCGCGTCGGGCAGCGCCTGTGCGGCCGTCTCGAGCACACGCACCGCACGCACCGCGTCACGCAGCACCGTCTGCTCCACGGCAGAGTATAAGAGCCACGCCTCGACGCTGTTGTCCGCCTCCACATAACGCCGCAACACTGCACGCACGCCCTGCGCGTCACCGTGTTGCACCTCGTACAAGGCGTACAACACGTACACGCACCCCCGCGGCGCCACCGCCGGCGTCGCCAGCCACCGCTCAAACACGTCACGCACCCGCGCCGCCTCCCCGGCGGCCTGCTCGCAGAGCAGATACTTGAGCCACAGGTCATCCGACGACGGCACCGCCGCCACGCCGCGCGACCACAGCGCCCGCGCATGCTGCAGCTGCCCGTGTGTCTGCTCGAGCTCGGCGTACTCGCGCCAGAGCACCGCATTGTCGCCGTGCAGCGGCACCGCGCGCTCACACACGGCGCGCATGCGGGCCAGGTCACCGCCCTGTGTCGCCTCCCACCGTGCGTACTGCAGCCAGTTGCCAAGGACGCGATAGCCGCGTGTGACCTTCTCCTCATACTCGGCACGTCGTCGCTGTCGGTACAGAGCGAGCTCCTCGGCATTGGCGATGAGCACGCGGGCGGTGCGCGTTTGCGCGGGCGCGTGGAAGCGGTGCATCGCCACCGCGTCGTGCAACAGCCGCTCCGTCGTCACCTGCGTTGTGGCGGTGCGCGCGTCACGGAAGACGTGACCACGCCGCATCGCCGCCGCGGCGGGGCCGAGGTGTGGCTGACGCTGTCCATCACGACTGCGCTTCATCGTTGCGCGACGGCGACGCTGTCACGTCGTATGTCTAGTATGTATATGTGTGTATGTAATGTGTGCACGTGAATAAACAGACACACACACGCACACAGTCCGCGGCTGCATATACATAGGCAAATACATACGTAGGTATGTGTAAACACAAGCAAGACAAACAGGCAACGGTGCTACACACAAACGTAACAACAACGTGCACACGCTTGTTGCTGGTCTTGTGTGTGTGTGCGTGTGTGTGTGCTCGCACTTATGCAATACACGTGCATGTAAGCATGCATGTAAGCATGCATGCACATAATCATACTTAGTCTGTACGGTGCGGCGCCTTGTTGCTGCACCTTGTTGCTTTACCGTCACGACATGACGCACGTCTGCCTTACACTCTATGCAATACGTTGACAACACGCACACGCACACACACAAGCATACGTGTACGTGTGTGACATGGTGTGCTTCGCCGTTACGCGTGTGACAAGCGACGCAGCAGCGCCTCGGCGTGCGCGCGTGCGCGCGTGTGTGCGAGGGCGCGGTGCAGCTGCGGTGTGCGCAGCACCTCGCGCGCGTACAACGCCAGCGGGTCGAGCACACCGGCTGTCACAAGCGCAGCAGACGTTGTCTTCGTTTGTTGTTGCCGCTGTTGTTGTGCGTCGAGCAGATCGAGTGCGATGCGTGTGGCGTCGCACCACGCGTACCACGACGACAGCAATGACGACTGTTGCTGCTGTCGTTGCGGCGACGCTGATTGCACAGACGCACCGTCGTGCGCCTTGTGCTGCTGCTCTTCGTCATTGTCATTGTTGTTGCTGGCGCTGCTGTTGTTGTTGTTGCGCAGTGCGGTGCACACAGCGAGCAGCGTCGTCATCGCCGCATACGCGTCAACGCGGCGCAGTTGCGTGAGCAGCGCTGCAGGCGTGTGTGCATAGTCATACATCAGCGCTGCGTAAAGCGTGTCGCGATAGCTTGCATAGCGCGTCGCACTCGTCGTTGTTGCTGCTGCTGCTCTTGTCATGTTGTTTGCTGCCTCGGTGCAGCATGCCATCAGTGTGCGCCACTCGACGCGCAGACTGTCGACACGACCACAGTCATCCTCGTCGCTGTCAGAGGCACTGCTCACGTCTTCATCCTCGTCGTCATCGTCGTTACGACGATGACAGCCGCAGCAGCGTGCATGGTGACGACACGGCAGTGTAGACGTTTGCTCCGCGCCGTCGTCATCATCTGCTGTTGTTGTTGACGTCCTTGTCGATGACGTGCGCGCACACCGCACACGACGACGACGCAGCCAGTCAACAACCCACGCCTGCAACACGGCGCACACGTCGTCGTTCGCACTCGTTGCCGTCACAGATTGCTGCCGCTGCTGCTCTTGTTGTAACAGTGAGGTGTAGCGATATGCGGCCTGCCACAGCCTCGCCTGCACGAGCGCCTCGGCAAGGCGGCGTGTGGCGCGCGCGGTGGCGTGTGCCGCTCGCTCGCACACCCACGCATCGCGGCAGTCGAGTGTGCTGCCACGCTGCCACAGCCGCTGCTCGCAGTATGCCTGATAGGCAAGGCGACGCAGCCACGGCACATCCGCGCGTGTCAGCAGGTCGGCGTTGTCACTTCTTCTTGTTGCTGCTGCTGTCGACGACGTGGTTGTTGTGGTTGCTGTTGTGCAATGTGATGTGTTGTGCACTCCGTCATCGTCGCTGTCCTGCTCGGCCTCCTCGTCATCGCCGTCGTGGCGCACATGCGCCACTGCCGCTGTCGTCGTCGACGCCGCGGGCAGCTGCTCTGCTGCCTGCAGTGCGAGTGCAACGAGCTCGTCGACCGTCAGCGCATGCTGCTGCTGCTGCTGTCGTTCTTGTAGTTCGTCTGCACACGCCACCACTGCAGCAGCAGCAGCAGCACTGTTGTTGTTGTTGTTGTATAGTGTTGCTTGTCGATAGGGTGCGGGCAACGCACAACGCAGGGCACACGCCAGTCGCACCAGCACACTCGCACACTGCGCATACGCGTGATGTGACATGAGATACGCATACAGCCCCATCACTGCGCGACGCTGCACCATCGCCGCCGTCGCATCTGCGCTGCCCTCTTGTTGCGCATGCACTGTGATGTTGCAGCTTGCCTTCTGCTCCGCGTCGCCCTTGTCACTCGTGCCTCCTGTTGTTGTGACGGCTGCTGTTGTGTCTGTGTTGTTGTTGTTGTTGTTGTGTAGCGTGACCAGTGGCAGGCCTTCGACCAGACGGCACCACTGACGCACAAGCAGTGCGCACAGTCGCGCGTCGTGCAACGGCGTTGTGGCTAGACATGTCATGGCACGTTCCGCGCGATCACACGGCTGCACAGGCATCATCAGCGACGACGACGATGACACGGCACACGCGGCGCGCACGAGTTGCGTCAGCAGCACCGTCACATGCCGCTGTATACGCTGCTGCTGCCGTTGCTGCTCTTGTTCGTGTTCGTGTTGTTGTTGTTGTTGTTGTTGTTGTTGTTGTTGTGCTTCTTCTTCGCGTGCAATGGCAAACGCCTCTTGCGTGTGCCGCAGACACGCGTCATAGTCGTCGTGCGCGAGTGCGTGGTAGGCAAGTGTGACACACGTGTCACCCTGCAATGTGCGCAGCACCGCGTACAATCTTTGCAAGCCGAGCAAGCAGGGCGATGCGGTGGCTGCGGTAGCAGCTGCAGCTGCAGTTGTTGTTGTCGCTGCTGCGTCACTACGCGCCGCGTTGCGGCTGCTCTGCTCGTCCTCGTCATCGTCGCCCTTGTTGTTGTTGTCATTGTTGTCCGCGTGTGCTGACAACGACAGCTGCGCAATGCGCTGCCGCAACGTCTGCAGCAGCGTGACCAGCTCCGCATACATGAACGGCTGCACAACGGCCACGGGTGCGTGCAGTCGCATCGTGTTGCCGCACACAACACGACGTAGCACACCAGCGACATACAACGCCGCACAGCAGCCGCTTGTGCTGCTGCTGCTGCTGTCGTTGTGTAGCGTCTGCAGTAGTGCGGTGTGCACACACGACGCCGTCGTGCCATCATTCCGCAGCGACAGCGGCAGCAGCAGACCCTCGTCAAGCAGCAGTCGACAGCACAGGCGACACTGTTGTTGTTGTTGCTGATGGTGGTCATGCTGCGCTATGCACATCGCACTGTCACTCCCCATTGTTGTTGTTGCTGCAGATGTGAGCTGCGTGCACACACTCGCACAACGCCGCCGCCACACGGCTGCGCTGCGCGACACACCACGCTCCAGGTCCGTGAGCAGCGCAATGTGCTGCAACAGCGGCACGCGTGGCGACAAGGCGCGCAACCACAACGCACTCGCCTGTGCACCACGCGCACTGCCGCTGCCGCACGCGCGCAACGCACGAGCCATGTGCAGTGCATACAACAACGTCGTTGCTGGCGTGTCGTCGTGCGCATGTGCTGTTGCTGATGCTGATGTTGTCGTTGGTGATGGTTGTGGTGCTGGTGGCAGCAGCAGAGTGAGCAAACGCTGCCGATTGTCGCCCGCATCGCCACAGTGCTGTTGTGTTGCGTGTCGTAGTGACGGTGGTGCTGCAGTGACGAGTTGTGTGAGCTGCTGTCCCAGCACGAGGGCGACGGCGTAGGCAGTTGTCAGCAGATGCCATGTGCGCATCAGCGCATGTGTGGTGCGACGCACCGTCACCTCGTGCACAGCGCTGCCGTCGTTGTCATTGTCGTCGTCATCGCTCTCCATCGTTGCTGTCGCTGTTGTTGCTGCTGACCAGGCCACATACGTGAGCGTCAGCAGCGCAATACGCGCGCGCAGTGCCTCACACACGACATGCGCCGTGAACACGTTGCTCGCACGACAAAACAACGCATGCGCTGTCGTCGTTGTTGTCATCGTGTTGCTCTTGTCACTGCAACGAGGACACGTCACGGCACGCAAGACGGCGTACACGTCACGCGACGTCATCGACGCGCGCGATGTCACATAGCCACCAACCTCGGCCTCACGCAGCAGCTGCCGCGTCGTGTGTGTCAAGAGCTGCTGCGCCGTCGCAGTGCACGCAGCCAGCTGCACCTGTTGCCACTGCATGCGCAGCAGCAGTCGACGCAGCAGCCGTGTCGCGCGCACCGTTGTGGTAGCCACTGCCACGCCTTCGGACAGCGCGTGTGCAACTGCCGCCACCATCGCGTCGTCATCGCCGTCATTGTTGTCGACGTCGCGCTGCTGCTCTGCATAGCTGTCGACAACGTCGTCGTCGACATCGTCCTCGTCGTCAACACACACGATGCGCAGACGTGATGGCACGGGCATGTGTGTGGCAGCCAAGCATGCATCTTGCACCGCCGCGCGGCGGACGAGGCTGCGCAAGGACGTGCACACATCGCGTGACTGCCGTCGGTGTGCGGCACCACCGTCATCCTCGCCGTCGTCGTCGTGTGCCGCTGTTGTTGTGCGTGAGCTGTCCACGAGCGCCACATCGTCGTCGTCCTCGTCGTCCTCCTCGTCGTCGTCGTCACTGCCGTCTGCTGCTGCGACGTTTGCGTTGGTTGCAAGCAGCGCGGCGGTCGACATTGTCACGAGGCGTGTGAGTGTGTCGTATACAGTCGTGTCGCCTTCTGCAGCAGCATCGCTCTTGTCCTCCTGTTTGTGCAACACATACGCACAACAGCGACAGCGTGCGTCACTGCCGTGCTGTACATCGAGCAACACAAAGCGACCGTGCACACTGACAGCGTGCACAGCACGCGAGGGAGACAACGACGACGGCGCAAACATCGTCGTCGTCGCATTGTTGTTGCCCTCGTCATGATCATCGTCGTCGTCGTGGTAGCAGCGGTAGCAGCGCGTCACGGCATGTGGTGGCGCCGTCGTTGCGACCGTGTCGTGTCGTGTCGTGTGCAGAGTGTTGCTGCCGTTGCTGTCCTCCTGCAGTGCACGCACCATCTGCAGCACCGTCGTCGTTGTTGTTGTGCGCGTGCGCATCGCATCGACATACACAGCCGCGTCACCACGCATGTTGCTGTACTGCTCTTCGTACAGTTGCAGTCCTTGTCGCTGCTGCCGCGTCCACACAAGGAGCAAACGCGGCGGCACGTCGTCGTCGTCGTCGTCGTGTGGCAATCGCCATGTGCAGCTGCGCAGCGCAAGTGTGTGTGTGATGGCAGAAGCAGCAGCAACACCGCTGCTGTCGCCGCCATCGTCGTGCATACTGTGTTGGCACGACGGCAGCGCGGCGGGTGTCGCAATGCGCGTCGTGCAGCGCAGTGCGATGTGCCGACGCGTGTCGCTCGTCGTCGTCGTCGTCGTGTTGCTGTTGTTGTTGTTGCCGTTGACAACGACACACGACGGCGGCGGCACGACGGACGGCAGCGATGACCAGTAGCACCGTGTCGCGTCGTGTGCGCAGCGACGACGATGGCGTTGCTGTACACACGTCACGACGTGCACTGTGTCGTGTCGCGCGTCATGCACGGCGTACAACTGCACCGCAGACGACGACAGCGACAAGCAATGCTGCTGCTGCTGTGTCGCGTCGTGACGGCTGCTGTCATCCTCATCCTTCTCCTCGCCGTCGCTGTGCGCTGTGTGTTGACCGCGACGTTGTTGCTGTTGCTGTTGTTGTACGTAAGGCAAGGGTAGCTGTGCGTCCAGCAGGCCAGTCGCCATGTGGTGGACGGGCGTCAGCGCACTCGTGTACACCTCGAGCACGCCCGTCCACCGCAGCAGTACGACAAACGACGTGCCTTGCACGGCTGCGACCGCCACGTAGCGTCGTGACGGCACCGCGGTAGCTTCTCGACTGCTGTTGTTGTGGCTGTCCTTGTTGCTGTCCTTGTTGTTGTTGTTGTTGTTGTTGTTGTTGTTGTTGTTGTTGTTACATGCAAGCAGCCGCAGTCGTGCGAGCCAGCCGCCTACACTGCTGCTCGTGTTGTTGCTGCTGTCACTGTTGTCGTTGCTGCTGCTGTTGCTGTTGCGTGCATGTCGTCCACCATCGTCCTCGTACATCGACAGCAGCACATCCTCGCTCAGCACGCCGTCGTCCTTGTCGTCGTCGTCATGGCTGCTCTTGCCGCCGTTGTGCATGGCCGCGTGTGTCTTGTGCTGCACATGAGCACGACACAACACGCCAACGCGATCGTTGCGCGTTGCGTCATCGCGTAGCCACAGCAGCGACGGCGACGGCGGCGTCGTCGTCGTGGCAGCGTCGTCACGTGCCGTGATGCACGCACGCCACACACGCTGCCCGTCGGTGAGCACAAACACCGCAAGTGTGTTGCCGCCGCCACCGCAGCGTTCGTCTGGTGGCACACACGCGAGCACACACGCTGACACGACCTCGCCGTCATCGTTGTCGTCTTGTTGTTGTTGTTGTCTGCGACGCATGCAGCGCTCGCGGTAGGCCTGCCGCACAAGCGTGCACGGCGTACACCACTGCACCGCCGCGTCCGACCACATTGTTCGCAGCAGCAACACCGACGACGACGACGACGATGTTGTCACGGGTGACGTACAACGCTGCAGTGTAATGTGCACGACGCCCGCAACGCCGTCACGACGCAGCCACGTCGCGGCAAACAACAGCGCGCCATGCTGCTGTGCAGGCTGCCGCACAAGGCCACAAGCGAGCAGCGCATCATCGCCATCGTCGTCGTCGTTGTTGCTGTTGTTGTCGTCCTCGTTGTTGCTGCTGCTGACGCTGTCTGGTGCAGCGGTAAGTGAAAGCACCAGCAGACGCGATGTGCAGCGCGATGACGGTGAGTTGCGTGTGTCGTTGCTGACAGCGAGGATGTGCATCTGCACGTCATGACGTACATCGCCATCGCCGTCGCCATCCTCTTCGCCCTCCTCTGCGAGCCACCACAGCAGCGTAGCCTGCAGCTCGTCAACGCGCACACTGCCGCTGCACGTCAGCGCGTCACGAATGCAACGACGACGATGACTGCGAGCGCTGCAAGGCACACGCGACACAACGACGGGTGCTGTCGCCGTCATGACATCGTCGTCGCCGCCGACGGCAGCCGCGTCAAAGAAGGGCGTACACCACATCGCGCGAGAGTGTGTGTATGTGTGTGTGTGTTTCTTTTGTTGACAGCACCTCGCTCCTTGTCACTTCTTTGTACACTGCAAAGACTACAAACGACAGCACAAACATAGGCGTGTGGCACGTGTAGTCAAAAGCTATTGCACATTTGTGTGTGTGTGTGTGTGCATCTCTGTTGTGTCTCTGTGTGCGTGCGTGTGTGTGTGTGTCGTTCTTGCTGCGGCGTCTACATATACATGCGGCATGCCCCCGTGTATGCAACCTCGTACTTCCGCCTCCTCCTCCACTCGTCATTCTCTTCTTTGTTTTTGTGTTGCCTTTGTATCGTTACACACACACGCACACACACATACCCGCTAGTATACCTGCACATAGTTTACATCGCATAACACACACAGACACACAGACATGTACACAAGAACAAGCGTGCACACAGCAAGGGCAAGCGTACACACCACAGCGTGTCACAGCTCGCGCGGGTCACTTCGTACACTGTGCGTTGCCTTGTTGCCGTGACGCGGTCGCGGTGCAATCGTCGCCGTCATTGCTGTTGTCGGCGCTGCTGCTGCTGCATCATCATCGGCTGCTGCTGCTGCTGCTCCGCGCCCCGCATCGCTCGCTACCGCGTTGCGTGCCAATGGCGCCGCTCCAGCATCGCCACTGCCATTGCTGTGGTGGTTGCTGCTGCGCGACTCGTGTGCGTGTGCGAGCGCTCGCGTGTGACTGCCCGGCACCTCGACACTGCCGTTGGTCGCGGCATCGTCGCCATCGGTCGTCGTCGTCGTCGTCGCCGTGTCGCCCCGCCGCGACGCACGCAGCGCGCGCACCTCGGCAATGAGTCGGCGCTGCACCGTCGTGCCAAACGTCCCCGAGGCGGCGCTCTCGACGAGCATCGCACTCGCGCTCGTGTCTGCCTTCGTGTTGCACGCATACTTCAGCAGCACCGCCCCTGTTTTACTGCGCACAATGTTCTGCTGATTGGCGAGTTCGCGTCGCACGTTGAGGTAGTGCTGCAGCATCACCTCGAGCTCGTGCTTGCGCTGGCGCTCCAGGTACAGACGACGGCCCTCCATGCGCATGTGCAGCGCGTGCAGCTCCTGGCCGTGGCGCTGCTGCAGGGCAGCCTCACGGCGGGCGTACATGCTCGTCCGCACATCGCCGTAGCGCTCCGCGTCGTGCGCGGCGAGCGCGTCACCGCGGCGCTTCTCCGTGTTCGCGCGCACATACTCGCGCTGTCGCGCCAGCGTCACCTGCTTCGCGCGTGTGTGCAGCAGTGCGCGGCTGTAGCGCAGCACCCGCGGCGCGTATGCGCGCATCTCCTCCTGAAACGCGGCCAGCTCCCTGCCGTGCCGCTCGAGCAGCGCCTCCTCGTGCGCGAGCTGCTGCTCTTCAAAGTTATTGATGCGCTCATTCCACTCGTGGTGGAAGCGGCGGAAGGCGTCGCGGTGGGCCTGCTCGAGTGCACGTCGCTCCTCCATCTGCTGCTCCGTCAGGCCACGCACGTGACGCGTCTCCTCTTCCAGGCGCAAGTTGCGCAGCACCTGCTGCAGCAAGTGTGCCTCCTTGTACATGGCACGCTCCTGACACACACCGCGGTAGCGCTGCAACACAGCCACATACTCGGCCATCCGCAGCTCCGTGTCGGGGTCGCGCATCGCAATGCGCTCCAGCACCACACGCGCGTCACGCTCCATTGCCTCGAACGCCGGGTCGACACTGGCACATTCGCCCTCGTCTGCCACGACTGTTGTCGTTGTCGCTGTTGCGCTTGTTGCTGCTGTTGTCGCTGTTGTCGCTGTCGTCGCTGTCGTCGTCGCATCAGCGGTATGGGCAGTACCTGACGTGTTTGTGTCCGTTGCCGTCGTTTGTGTCACCGCCAGTGGCGTGGTCGAGTTCGTCGTGGACGGCGTCGTCGTCGTTGTCGTTGTTGCTGTCCTGTTTGTGCACACTGCACTATGACCACTACTACCACCGATACTGCCATCATACCCACGCTCAGTGCCACTCGCGTTGCTCTGTGTGGTCAGCCTGAGCGGCGCCGTTGGCGTTGCCGCGTCCTCAGCATCCTCGTCGCCATCGTCATTGTTGTCATCGCGGTGCGGCTCTTCGTACAGCTCGTCCGTGTCCGCATACTGCCGCTGTGGCAACTCGCTGTGCCTGTCGCTGTTGACACTATGACTAGCATGGTGACTGCTGCTCACCATACGGAAGTCGTCACTCTCAGCAGCGGTCATGATGGGCACTAGGGCACACGACATGGCACGCACACACACACGCACGTGTTACGTGCTTGTGCCACACTACAACATATACAAGACAACAAGCAGTGTTGCACGCGAGCAAGGCAGCGACGTGCACGCAAGCACGCGCACACGCACACAGACACACGTGCATGGCAGAGTGCATGTACACATGCGTGTAGGGGTGCTTGTCGTTGTTGTTGTACACATTTCCTCACACACACACACACACACATTGCTCGTCACATATACCACTGCTCATATATATATATACGAGGCGCACGCACGCACTCACACAGAGAAAGACAGCGTGTCAAACTACATATGCAAATGTACATACGTGTGTGTGTGTTTGTGCATAATTACGAGCACGCACGTTTGCGCGCGTACGTGCACGTTTGCTCACATGCGCATACGCACACCACCACCATCACGAACGCAAGAATGCACACACATACGCACGCACACACAATACAGTCGCACGTACAGCTATGCACACACGTACACAAACGCAAATGCACACACGAGGCGACGACTATATACGCATGCTGACGATGCGGCAAGTCGCTGGCGTGTCAGCCTGCATGTGTTTGCCGTTGTGTGTGTGTTTGTTTTATGTACACACATGTGTGCGTGTGTGTGTGTGTATGTGTGTGCAGCTTGTACGCGGCAAAGCAACGTAGCCCATCTACTGTTGACTATATGTGTGTGCGTATCTGTGTGTGTACAGTCACGATACAGTTGCACACATACACACACACACAAACACATACGCATGCACGCTCATGTACACATGTGTACATATAGAGACTTGTGTAAACACCTTCGCAACAACGACAACAACGACAATACACACATGCAGAGTGAAAGAGAGAAGGAAGGGGGGAAACACGCGCACACATGTGCATGCGTATGTTTGTGCACGTATACACGCTCGTTTGTGTGCATGTGCGCCAGCGCGCAACAACGACAGTGACCTTGCAAACATGATTGCTGACACGCATACGCACACACACACATACATACACATTTGCATTGACATGTACAGCCACCTTGTACAATGCTTGGGTGCGCTTGCACGCACACACACGCACGCACAAGACGACGCGGACATACACGCACACACACACGCGTGCGCAAATGCAGCAGCAAGATGATGGTACACAACAACAACGACGACGATGACGACGCACAGCGCTGCGACGAGCAAAGGAAGAACATGCGTGTGTGTGTGGCTGTGTATGTACGGTGTATGTACGGTGTATGTACAGTTGTCTTGGCCATAGCCATACAACGATGACGCGACAAGCGAGCACGTCGAGGCGTGTGTGCGTGCGTGTGTATGTGTGTGTGTACACGATAAATTGCTTGCCCAAGCACGCATGCATATACAGACACGTCCGCGTACGCACGTGTTGCATGCATGCATGTTTATACAAATACGCACACACACATTGACGCATCGCGGTGAAAGGACACAGGTGGGGTGACGAGTGTGGGAGAGCGAGGGCAGGTCAGAGAGAGCGAGCAAAGCAGAACGAGGTGAGGGTGTGTGAGGGTGGCGGTAGCTCATATGTGGTTCACACGCGGTGCACGACGAAAGATATGCGTAGCAAGCGCAAAAACATGGAAGACAACGCGAACGCGATCGGGGGGTGGGTGTAGTAGTAGTGGAGGGAAGGAGAGAGGAAGGTGAAGTGGGTGTGTGTGTCATATACATAGCACACATGCACAGACACACACACACATGTGTGTGTATGTACGTGTGCATGTGCGTGCATGTGCCTGACAGTCGTACTTCTGATGTATGCATGTACAGCTACATGTATGCGCGTACACGTGCGCGTCTCTGCTCACGTCTCTCTGCCCAAAACAAACACACAAACACTCTCTCTCTGCTCCTTGGCCTTCGCTTTTCTGTGTCTGTGTGTTTCTGTACGTGCTCTGTCTGCATTTGCGGACTGGTCACAACATAACAGTGAGAAACTGGTGGGGGGTGTGGGGGGTGTGGGGGGTGAGGTAGTAAAAGTAGCGGAACGACTGTGTGTGTGTGTGTGTGTGTGTGTGACATTTGTCGTCTCTGTGCAGTACATATACATACACACACACACACACACATACATACACACATGTACATCGCACTAGTCTTTTGCGCTCTACATACACGCGCGCGCATGCACACACACACACATATACACGTACACACACACATACACACGCACATACGAGTGACCATGTCGTATGTGTTTGCATGTGTGTCGTGGCGCATCTATCGGCCAGCTGCATTGTCGTCTTGTCGTTACTTTTTTGCTGTAGCTGCCATCGCCACATATACGTCTGTGCTTATTGTTACACGAGTGCAGGTGTCGCGGTGCTGGGCTGTACAGTGCATCGCCTCATTCCACCTTGTGCCACCGACTGCTTTTTTTACAAGTACATACACATACATTATCCTTACATACTTGTATATACACACACACGCACACATACATACATATATATACACGTGCGCTACACATGTCGTGCCTGCGCGCACACACACACCTGACGTAGTGCCGCTCGCTACAATACAACGAATACATATACATACATACATATATATGTATGTACAATGCACGCACACGCACACTTGTCAGTCATAACACATTTTTGTCACCATGTATACACACACAGGCACGCATGCACACATGTGGTGTTGACGTGCTCGCATCGCACGTGCGCGGTGGCACGGCTATGTGTGTGTCAGTATCATCGGTGTGTGCTGCGTCAGCATAGGTGCAACGCCGCAGTGTAGCGCACTCGTGTTCGCAAAGCCGGTGGTGTAGCAGCCTGTGACTGTATTGTACGTCGCATGCGCATACATCATCGGCGACGATGACGATGCTGTCGCCGACACAAAGCCATAGCTGTTGTTGCCCGCCTGCTGCTGCTGCTGTTGTTGCTGCTGCTGCTGCTGCGATGATGCAGCGAGTTGCATGCACGGGTGGTAGTTTACATAGTGCAGTGTACCCTGCATAGCCTGCTGCTGTTGCTGCGCAGCTGCGTCAACGTAGTTGTTGCTATTGTCGCTGCTATAGATGCCGCTCTCCGTGCCGCCGTGACTGCTCTTGCCGCGTGCCGCATAGTGGTCGCCGCCGTCGTGTAACGCAAGGCTGCTGTTCATCAGGTCAAGCATGCTGTTGTTGTTGCTACGACTACCACCAAGACCGCTGTTGTTGTTGCTATTGTTTGTGTTGTTGTCCTGACTATACAACGAGTACATGTGCTGCGTCGAGGCGTAGCTGTAGCCACCAGCACTGCTGTTGTTGTTGTTGCTGGTGCTGTTATGCGCGTCCGTCGCGTACACGGCCTGTACACCAACGTGGGCAAGCGACACGGGAACGTGATACAGTATTGTCTGCGACACACCCACTGGCACAAACATCGAGCTGTCACCGTTCAGCAACGCCGATGTGTTGCTGTTGTTGCAGAGGCTGGTGCTCATGCTCATGTTATTGTTGTTACTTGTGCTCGTCACGTGGCCATGATGTAGTGCATGCAGCGGTGCCGTTGTTGTTGCGGACGCGTCGTACAGCGTCGTCGTCGCAGGCGCGCGTGTCGCGTCGTTGCATGCGTCGTTGTAGACGGCAGTTGCGTTTGTCGTCGCTCTCGCGCAGTAGCCACCCTGCCCCTGCTGTGCGCCGTGTGCATACGTCATGTTTTGCTGCTGCTGCTGCTGCTGCTGTTGTGTGTACGCCGTCACTGCGTCGTTGTCGTGCAACGCATGCATCGTTGTCGTCGCTTGTTGTTGCGGTGGCAGCTGCGGTTGCTCCTGTGCGGACAGCACATAGGACGATGTATACGGCAGTGTGTTGAGTGTGACTGGCGAGCAGAGCAAGTTGTGCAGCGTCGTGGGCACGCTTGTGTAGTGGGCACTCGTTTGCAGTGCTAGTTCATGCGCTCGTGTCGTCGTTGCCTGTTGTGTCGGTGACGCACAGCAACGCTGCACAGGCGCATGCGGTGCAACAAGCGCAGTGCCTGCCGAGTGTGTCGTACTCTTGCTGTTGCTGTTACTGTTGCTGTTGTTGTAGTTGTACATGTTGTGCACGTAGTAGTCGTCGTGGCCATACGACACCTTGCGCGCTGCATTCGCGGAGGCTGCAGCAGCAGCAGTAGTGATGCTGGCTGTTGTCGTTGTTGTTGCTGTTGGCAACGCGGCGAACGTCGACAACGTCGTCGCCGCATGGACGTCACTCATGCTGCTGCTGCTGTTGTGGTGATGGTGGTAGTGGCTGCTGCTGCTGTTGTTGTGGCTGCTGCTGTTGCTGTGCAATGTAGCAAAGAAGGCATGCTGCAGCGCCTCGGCGCAGCCAAGACGTAGGTGGTGGTCGGGGTGCAGCAGCGCAATGATGAGGTCGCACAAGTCCGCCTCGGCCTGCGCATCCGCGTCGTGTGACAAGGACGGCGCTGCTGCTGCTGTTGTCGTGGCGGCAATGGCATGTGTGTTGCCACTGTTGTTGTTGTTGTTCGTGCAGGTGCCGCGTGTGTAGACAACGCTTGCGCCATAGTGCGTAGCATACGCCGCACTACCGCCGTCCGCGACGTCCGCGCCGCTCGTTTGGCTGCCGTTGTTGTTGCACGCACTCGACAACGCTGCTGCATCGCCCTGCTGCTGTTGTTGCTGAAACTGCGCCAGTGCCTTGGCGCGTTGTGCACAAATGTGACTGCGCAAGTTGGCCTCGATGGCGGTGCGTGACGACATTGTCATGGCAGCCGCGGCAGCGGCATTGCCGCCACTCGCGATGTTTGCAGTGCCACCATAGTACAACAATTGCAACTGCTGTTGCTGCTGCTGCTGCTGGCCAAGGACAGCGGTCAGCTGAGCGGCGTGCGTGGCAATGTCAGTGCTACTGCTCGCACACAGCGTCGCCGGAGAGGGGCTGCCCACGAGCTGCACAATGCGCGCAAGCTGATCTTGCGCGCTCGCGCCGGGGAAGAGCGCCTTGCCGGTGTACAGCTCGTACAAGACACAGCCAATGCTCCACGCGTCCATGTTCGGCGTGTACGGCACCTTGCACAGCACCTCGGGTGCGCGGTACCACAACGACTGCACGTCATAGTACGTGTTCTCGTGCAGTGCGCGCACGGCGCCAAAGTCGATGAGGCAAATGAGGTCATAGTCGACGTCTGTTGTCACTACCTTGCTGCTACTGCTGATGCCGCTTATCGTCTGCCCCGCATCACCGTCAGCAGCAGCAGCAGCAGCAGCCGTCGTCATCGTCAGACTCGCATCGCTGTAGTACGCGGCTGCGGTGGTAGCCGGTGCTGCTGCAGCAACAACACCACTGCCGCTGTACGCATTGTACACGCGCGCACCACCCATGCTGTTGTTGTTATTGTGACAGCCACTGCGTTTGCCGAGGTGCAACAGTTGCAGCTGAGTGTGCGCCAGCGGCAACGTCGGCGCAGACGCATGTGCGCAACGCAGCATGACATTCTCTGGCTTGATGTCGCAGTGCATGTAGCCGGTACTGTGCAACGCCGCCACGGCGCGCAGCAGGTGCACGGCCACTTTGCCAATGTCACGCACGTGCAGCGGCGCAAACGCGCGCGCGCGCAGGGCCTCGTACAGGTTTTGCTGCAGCAGCTCCGTGACGATGCACACGTGGCCCTGCTCCTCGAACGAGTCGCGTATGTGCACCACGTCAGCGTGCGCCGAGAGGCGCTGCAGTGTCCGTATCTCATTCAGTGCGGAGCAGCGGTAGGCGGCGTCATTGTGCGTCACCTTCAGCGCGACGCGCTCGCCCGTGTACTCGTCACGGCAGCACAGCACCTTGCCATAGGTGCCCTTGCCAAGCTGGTACAATGGCGTGTAGCGGCCATGCTTGTACGATGCAAGGCAGCCGCTGCCGACAGCTGACGTGTCCGTCATGGTGTCCGTGTACGTGTGTGTGTGTATGTGTGTGTATGTGTGTGTGTACGACAATGCGAGAGAGCGAGTCAGAGAGGGCGAAGAGTGCGTGTGTGTGTGTTTGTGTGTGTGTGTTACACAGACGCGAGGTGGCGACGACGAGGGGTGTGGCGCTGGTGACGAGTAGATGCACGACACAAAGTAAGCACAAGGATACAGCGACCACAACGATCACAACAACTATGCAAACGTGTCGCGCGCGCGCACACACAAGCGCAGAAAGTGTCCTGTCTGTATGTATATAGATGTGTGCTTGTGTGTGTATGTGTGTGTGTGCTCACACAGTGTTGTCACGACACACACACCGAGAGAAGGAGAGTATAGCTTGTGCTATTTGTGTGCGTGCCCACGGCAACGTGTGCCGTACGCTTCGTCACTTTGCTAGTAGCAGTGCACACAAACACAAACCAATACACACACGTTCACACGCACGCAAACGGCAACAGCTACGATACACACGCACGCGTGACACACAGACAGGAGAGAGAGGAAGGAGGAGGGGCCCGCGCGAGCAAGCAGTCACGCTAGCTAACCAACCTATACGAGTGAACAAGGCGCACGCACACACAGCACCTGACACAGAGTGAGAGTATGTACGTCCCCTGCAACGCCACGTATGACGACAGTGTCTGTGTGTGTGTGTGGTGAAGCGCGAGTAGAGTTGTTTGTGAGTGTGTCGGGGTGTGTTGGGTGTTTGCGACAACAACAGCACAGCACCACAGCAACAGCAAAGCCAAAGCGATGACAAAGACAGCACCGTGTGTAAAGCAACGAGAACAACAAAGAAAAGATCGAAAAGAAAGCGCGACACAGAGAAGAGCAAGTGGGTAGACGGTTGTGGGTAGTGTGTGTGTGAGAGTGAGAGAAAGTGAGGGAAAGTGAGAGGTAGAGGAGGAGAGGGTTTGTGTTTGTGACAGAGAGCGACGACTACGCGCACGACTTGTGTTGTGTGTATGTGCTTGTGTGTGTGTATGTGTGTACGTATACTGCACGCGCGCAAATGTGTATGTGCCGCTACTGCTATTGTTGCAGTTTGCGAGTGCCCTGGCACTTGTTTTGTGTGAGTGTATGCGTGTATATGTGTAGTGCACGTATAGTGTATTTGTATGCAATGGCAAAGTCAGTCACGTACGAGTTGCTTACCCGTCTGCGCCTAGCGTCACAACGTACACGTCAACACGCACACGTATAGAGTGAGCGAGCGAACAAACGCGAGCAACGACGGCGCGTGGCAATGTACACGCACGCACACACACAGTACGCTATACAACGCAAGCACGCACACGCAGAGGTAGTGCGAGCGCGCGGGCGCAAGGGGAGGGAGAGAAGCACGGCGAGGGAGGGTCGAGAGAGAGGTGAGAGGGTACAGAGGGGTGCGTAGACGCAAACGATTCAGCTAGTAGTACGCTAGTGACTGTCTGTGTGTGTGTGTACTCGTGCGCACGTCTACTAGCTTGGCTGTTGTTGCTATAGTTGTTTGTTTGTTTGCAGCGACAGTGGTGTGTGTGTGTGTGTGTATGTATATAAAATGTACAAGACTGCTGTATACACTACAGAGGTGTACCAATCGGCGCGCGTCTGCAAGTATTACACTGCTTGTGATCGCCGACACACGCGCAGACAGTGACAGACACACACAGATGCACACACACACACGTATAACAGTCACACGCGACAACAACACACACACGCTCGCCTTTCCGTAGCACTGTCCTCGTATGCAAGATGACTGGGATGCTACGTGCGTACAAGTGTGCGTGTACGTATGTGTGAGAGAAGGACAGCGTGGTATGTTTGCGTGCGCACAATGTGTAAACTGTGTATGTATGTGTGTGTGTGTATGTATGTGTATGTGTGTGTGTACGTGCGTAGTGGTGTTAGGGTCAACGTCAACCTTCGTGTCCTACTACTCGGTATGTTGTTGTATATATATGTGTTGTGTGTGTGTGTGTGTGTGTGTGTGAGGCTACGTACGCGTCAGCTTGCTGGCTGGCTAGTGTTGTGTGCGCGAGAGAGTATATATATATATGTGTGTGTTAATATGTCGATGCAGGTGTGTGTGTGTGTGTATGTGCTACACGTATGTGCTACGTACGCGATCGTAGAGTGCGGTAGTAGAAAGGCTGTGTGTGTGTGTGTGTGTGTGTGTGTGCACCGGTTGCGTGTCAGGCCGTATGTACTTGTGTAGGTAGGTGACAGTATGTACCTGTGTCACTGTGCGTTCTCAGTCTTGCAGTGCACGCCGGTCACTCTCGTCCGATGCTGTGCGCGTGCCACGTACGTGCATACACGTGCACGTGTGCTTGCGTGTGTGTGTGTGTGTGCTTGCGTCAGCGTGTTGTGCAGTATGTGTGTATGTGTGCACGTACGTGTGTGTGTGCAATGGCAACAATGGCCGCGTATGTGCACAGAGAGAGGCAAGAATGCACACAGCGACAGCGAGACAGAGACACGCAGTACGAGGAGGGCAACAAACAGACGCACACGCGCGTCGCGGCCACGACGTCGACGAGGAGTGTACTGCTCTCTACTACAACTACACAACGACCACCACAACAAGATGTGTGTGTGTGTGTGTGCGTGTGCGTGTGTTTGTGCTCGTCAATGTCACAACACACTTGTGTGCTAGTCGCCATACGCACGCAAGGCAAGCAACAAGGTAATGTCATGGCGTGCATGCACACACAGGCACAAGATACACACTTGCCATGCACAATCACATGCATACACACACACACACACGTACGTGTACACGCATACGCACACTATGGCAAGCAGTGAAAGTCAATACGCCACACAGCAAGCGTGTAGTCACGACTCGCTGACGCACACACGTACACGCCATCACCGTTGTCATTCTCGTCATCGTCATCGTTGTTGCCGCTGCTTGCGCCTATCGTCATTGCGCTGTTGCAGCGTGCGTCGCCTGCACACACAACTGCACCAGCAGCACCAGCACAACGCGGCCGTCGAACGTCAAACGCAAACGACAGCAACGCCGCTGCCATGTGCGGGTGTGGTGCGGCCACATCATTGACCGTCGCCGTGTGAAACGGCATGACGCTCAGCACCGCACCGCTGCACACGTCGTACACGCGCAGTGTACCGTCCCACGCACCCAGAATGGCAACGTCGCCTTGCACGACAACACTGCCAATGCCCTTGCCCGCCTTGGCCTCCCACTGCAACTGCAGTGTCGTCTTGCATGTCGTCGTCGTCGACTCGCGCTTGCTGCGGCTGTGCGGTGCCGCGTTGTTCGTCACCACATCATCGTCACCGCCACCACTGCCATTGTTGTCGTCATTGTCATCGTCGGCCTTGTCACATACGCAGCTGGCTGCCGTGTGTGCGCGCGCTACGACGTAGCAGTGCACGCGACCCTCGACCGATGTCGCCACGACGCGGTCGCGCTGCCATACACAGGCCATGGCCGACTCGGCAAAGGCACGCGCAGTACACAACACACGCAGCGCACACGTCCTCGTCGTTGCTGACGCTTCTGTTGCTGTTGCTGTTGCTGTCCTCGTCACCTCACTGTCGCCTGCGGCAGCGTCGTCACCGTCATCGTTGCTGCGCTGTCGCTGCGCGGTCGTGTCGACCAGCTCGCACAAGGACACGTGGCCGCTCTCGAACGCCACACACAATCGCGTCACAGCGCTCTGCGACACACTCGCCCTGTCAGCAACGTCCGCCTTGACCTTCTTCGTGTCCGTGGTGGCCACCACGGACAAACGCATAATGCTGCCCGCCTGCACCGACGACGGCACCGTCGCAAACACGCCGACGCAGTGCAGCTGCAGCGGGCTGTGTGCGGCGTGGTACGTGGCGGCGGCGCCTCTGCACGGTGGCGCCGTTGGCACGTGCGCTGCTGCTGCTGCTGCTGCCTCTGCTGCACTGTCGTCGTCGTCAATGTCTTTGCCGTCGCCGTCGTTGNTGCCGTATCCTCGCCGTGCGACACCACACCACACACTCACCGTACCGTCCGTGTCGTGCGGCACAATAACATAAGCACACCATGATCGCAGCAGCCGCTGCCATCGCGCCGTCGCTGTTGTCGTTGTTGTTGTTGTTGTACGTCGTGTGTGCGTGGCGACGGCAATGGGGCAGAAGCCGTACTGTGGTACAGGGAGCACGTGTAGCAGCACGCAGCGCTGTGCGTCGTCGACCGCGTCGCCGGCGCGCGCCGACGCCGACATGACATACTGCCACACATAAACACAGCGGTCGCGACACTGTGTGTAGAAGAGCAGCGGCAGCGGTGACAACGACGACGACGACGACCGCAACGCGCCGTGTGCCGACGTCGTCGTCGTCGTGGCCGCCGCCGCATCGCCGTCACTGCGCGTGTGCTGCCGTCGCGGTCGCTGTACGCGAAAGCGCACACGCGCGCGGCTAGCTAGCGTAGCGACGACACCGCACATCTTGTTGTTGTTGCTGTTGTTGTTGCTGTTTGCGGCGTATGTGCTTCTCTTCGCAGCATCATCGTCGTCGTCGTCGGGTGTCAGGAAGCCGACGGCGAGGACGCCGAGTGTGTTGTGCGTCGCCTCGTCGACAGCTGGCAAGGCGCGCGCGACACGCGCCGTTGCGACGGCCGCAAAGCGCAGAAGCGGGCGGCGCAGCTGTGCGTCCCACAAGATGACGTCGCCGTCGACATCACCGCTGAGCAGCAGGCTCGCGCGGGCGTCGTGGGCGTGGCGTGTCATGTAAAAGGCACATGACAACACGCCACTGTCGTGTGCGCGCAGCACAAACAGCGGCGCGTGCGGCTGTGCACTTGTCGTCGTCGTCGTCCCCGCAGGCAACAACAGTGATGACGACATGTTGTGCCGCCGTACTCTCTCTCTCGTCTGTGCTGTCCTACACAAACACAAACACAAGGCTGACATGACGGTACGGCAGCAGACACACACACACACACACACACAGACACACAGCGCAATGACATATGCATGGTCGGCGTGTATACGTGCGTGCACACTGTTTACATACATACACGCACACACATACATACACGAGTGTATCGACAGACACACATGCACACACACACGAATACAGATGGCGTGACGACAAAACAAAAACAGAAACAAAAACAACACAGCACACGCATTGCAC